>JAMKQA010027661.1:0-30286 GCA_024699735.1 Posidonia australis
AGGGTGCCTAACACCTTCCTCGTGCGTAACAGGGATCCTTACCCACATCTTTTGGTTTTCGCAGACTTGTCCTTATTGTTTTGCATGATTTTTCATGTTTATGGTTTTCCTCGTCTTCCATAATAGACTAGGTGGCGACTCTTGCATTTTTGCATTTTGTTTTGTTTTTCGACGTGATTTTGCCGACCGATTTCGCATTCTTTTTGCTGAATCTCCTCGCCGGCATGGTTACAGATACGACTGTGGTTGCCGAGCCTGAGATGGTGTAGGTTGAGCCTAGGTCATTGAACCTAGTTGTTCAGGTCACCGTGCTCGTGACGATGTAGGCTGGGCCTAGGTATATGGAACCTAGGTGTCCGGGTCACCGATGCTGTAGGCTGAGCCTAGGTCATTGAACCTAGTTGTTCGAGTCACCAATGGGACGTCAGACAAAGACGTATCCTCGTGCTTATGGAATGAAATTAAGTCCAGTTGGCCAGGGCGGTGTCATCTCGCATGGGGAATTTCACTGCAGCAGTGTAGAGAGGTAGGGGAATGGTGTCCTCACCTACTGCTTGTTTGACATTTAGACTTGATTATCCATTTTTAATTGTAAACCAAGTAATTAATTGTAATATTGTATAAATGGTTTATTAATGGATAATCTGTTGTTTCTTGGATGTTTGAGGTTGTGGTTGGCTCTCTGTGCACCTGCTTGTGATTTGGGACCAATGTAGAGTCTGATTTGAGGATGCACAGTCGCCTCGATTTACATGCCTGTTCCTTCCTCTTTTCTTTCCTTCTTTTATCCTTCTTTCACTCACAAGCTCACCTCACCCCGTCTTCTTCCTCTTCTTCCTCCACCAGCCCGTGCCACCAATGATGCTGGCCCGTGCCTTCTTGTCTCCTCTGACGTGATGGGTGGCCGACGCCATGCAGGAGGAGGAGGGGATAAGAAGGAGGAGAAGCTGGAGGGGCTGCAGTCACGAGAAAGAGAGAGAGAAAGGAAGGGAGGTGCGCAAGCCTAAGGAGGAGAGCTCGGTGCGCCGGGTTCACTAGCGGGAGAGGTTTCGCCAGGGAGCAAGGAGGCTCGTCGGAGGGCTGAGCCAGGTACGAAACCCCTATCCCTCCTCATTTCTTTGGTGGTTTTGAGCGAGTGAGTTAAATGCATGAAATGCTGGAAAATGCATGTAAAATCATAGAAAAATAGTGAAATTGATGGGAACGAGTGGAAATGCATGAAAACCTAGATATCATGCAGTTAGGATTGAAATTTGTAGGAATATGCAATATTTTGGGATGACGGCTACAATAGCCGTTTTTGAGTTTCATCCCTTTGTGATTTTCGTGTGAATTGTGTGGTTAATGAAATCATGAATGGTTTATGGGGTTTCAAAGTAGACTCAAGGGTCTACACCCCATGATTTATTAGTATTTAGTGATGTGTGTTTGGGGGATCTGACAGAGGCTCCCACTTTTGACGATTTCGTCGATCAAAACAGGGGATTGCCCTGGTTATGGGAAATTTGGTATGCCAAATTGAATTCGGATACCAAAATCCTGACAGATTAAGCTAGGATACCTGGTTTCGGTAGGCCGAAATCATCTGGTCGATCGAATCAGGGACTTTCGGTGTACCGAAAATGTTTGGTATAACGAATTAGAGATTTTTGGTATACCAAACCTGGCTTCGGTCTGCCGATTTTGCCCTAGCCCTGAAGTGTTAATGGAAATATAAAATGGAATAAAAATGTTTTAAATGGACAATAAGCTTATGTTAATGGTGTTTCCCCATGTGAATGGCATGGAGGAATATGGAACCCAAATGAGTGGAATTGGGCATGGTTTTGGGGTTTTAGACCCTATAAATGAATAAAATGATTGGTTGTGTGTAGTTTTTGGGCATGAAACCCAATTGTGATTTCGAACACATGATTTTTCATGAATTGAGTTGGGACCCTAGTGAAGGGTTAAGTGTTGCATGGAAACATATTCCTGCAATGAAAAAGAATGGAAATGGAAATGGTTTTGAAAAGGAAAGCTTAAAGAGTTTTGAAAATGAAACATTAATAATGTGTTAAGGAACCACAGGGTTGGTGTCGACAACGTGGTGGGAGTATGAGGCTCCATTGAAACCAGTTACCTGACACGACTGTAGTTATCGAGCTTGAGACGGTGTAGGTTGAGCCTGGGTCGTTGAACCTAGTTGTTCGGGTCACCGAGCTCGTGACGGTGTAGGATGAGCCTAGGTTATTAAACCTAGTTGTTCAGGTCACCGACGGTGTAGGCTGAGCTTGAGTCATTGAACCTAATTGTTCAGGCCACTGACGGGATGTCAGACAAAGACGTAGCCCATGCATATATGAAAGAGATTGAGGCCGGTTGGTTGGGGCAGTGGCATCCCGCACAGGAAATTTCACCACGGTAGTGCAAGGAGGTAGGGGAAATGATGTCCTCGCCTACTACTTGTGTGCCTGATTACCCCTGATCTAGGTAACATCAGTAAAGAAAAGTAGAAATGAATAAGAAAAGAATGTGATTTTGAGAAATAAAAAGAATGTGGTTTGGCAAGGATTGGACTTATGAATGGTCCGACAATGCTGAAATGAAATAATGATTGTGTTTTAACCAGTTCCCAGCCAGTGTTTGTGATTTTGGTTTTGAGCCCTACGAGGCATTGTGTTTTAGGTTGGTTCTGGTCAAAAAAATGTGAATTTCTCAGAAAATGAAAGGGATAAGAGAAGGGTGATCTTGGGAAGAAATTCCAAGTATTGAAAAGGGCATGTTTTGGAAAATGATTTCCAAATGTTTTGAAAAAGAAAAGATGAGTTTTGAAAAGAGTATGGATTTGGGATCAAATTCCCAAGTGATTTCAAATGAAATAAAAAATGGATTTTTAAAAGAAAACCAAACTTTGAAAATTAAAAGTTGAGTTTTTGGCATCTTGCTGGATTTTGTTGTTTGTATGTTTAGGATGCGTACTGGGTGACTTAGATGTCAGTCACGCGTGCTTATTTAGTTTTCAGGTGCAGATTGTGTGCAATCGGATTCCGGTGCCAGATTTTGAGCTTCTAGCCACACATTGTTTCCTGGAGGTGAGCCTTAGTTACAGTTATTTAATTTTACTGTAATTAGTGTAATTGTGCTTATGATACTATGATTTAGATAACGTGCCTGGGTTAGAGGCGTTACAACTTGTGTACTTGGTTACCCCTGATCAAGGTAACATAAAAAAAATAAATGAAAATGAATAAGAAAGTGTGAGGTTTTGTGAAAAAGAAAGAAATGTGGTTTGGCTAGGTTTGGACTTATGAATGGTCCTATAATCCTGGAATAAAAAATGGTTGTGTTTTAACTAGTTACCAGCTAGTATTTATGATTTTTGTTTTGAGCCCAAGAGACATTGTGTTTTAGGCTGGATCTGGTCGAAAATGTGGATTTCTCAGGATGTGAGAAAGGTTTTGAAAAATACAAAAAGAGAAAGAAAAGATGAGTTTTAGGAAAATGTGCTTTTGGGAACGAATTCCCAAATGTTTTAAAAAGGGAAAGGAAAGTGAATTTTGAGAAAAGCATAGTTCTAGGAGTAGATCCCCAAGTAATTTCAAGGAAAAAGGAGATATTGTTTTAAAATTGGATTTTCAAAAGAAAACCAAGTTTCATAAATTAAAAGAATTGTATTTTTAGTGTTTTTGCCGGATTTTTGTTGCTTGTGTGTTTGGAGCGCGTACTGGGTGACTTAGATGTCACTCACGCATGCTTTGTTTGATTTTCAGGTGTAGATTGTGTGCAGTCGAGTTTCGGTGCCAGAGTTGGAGCTTTTAGCCGCACATTGTTTCCTAGAGGTCAGCCTTAGTTACAGTTAATTAGTTTTGCTGTAATAGTGTAATTTTGCTTATGATACTGTGATCTTGGTAGCGTGCCTGGGATCAAGGCATTACAGTTATAGTTTGTTGAGGTTGTTATGAATGAGTGGAAGGTAGTTTAGGGTTTGTTTTAGGCTGTTATAGTTTGTTGAGATTGTTATGAAGGAGTGGGAGGTAGTTAGGTTGTTAGGGCTTGTTTAGGTTGTTATAGTTTGTTGCAGTTGTTATGAAGGAGTGGGAGGTAGTTTAGGGTTGAGTTAAGGTATATTAGGATTAGGGTTTTGGTAGGATTAGAGTTTATTAGGATTAGGGTTTATTAGGCTTGGTTTTGGGTTTTGGATTAGGATTTATTAGATTTAGGGTTTTGGATTAGGGTTTAAGCTAGGTTTAGGGTTTTGGATTAGGGTTTATGCTAGTTTTAGGGTCTAGCTGTAAGCATATGGGGTGTCTACAACTCCACCCATCTCCTCTATCTTAGGATTAAATCCTTCTACAAGATGATATACTTCAGGCTCATGTGGTCAGTGAAGACTTCAAATTGTTTGTCGTACAAATAATGTCTCCAGATTTTCAAGGCGAACACCATGGCATCCATCTCTAGGTCATGGTGGGGGTAATTCCTTTCAAGGTCCTTTAACTATTGGGAGACATAAGCTATTACCTTCCTATGCTACATCAGAACGTGCCCCAACTCAGTCCCATAGGCATCACTATACAATGTGAAACCTTTGATTCTCGATGGCAAAGTCAGAACTAGGGCCATGACCAGGTGATTCTTCAACTTGGTGAAACTCTCCTCGCATTGCTGATTCCAAGCAAGAGGAGTCTCCTTTCTAGTCTCCTAGGATAAATCTCTGATAATAGCCTGCCAGGCTGAGAAAACTTCTGATCTCTTTTACTATCTTTGGTTTGGCCCAACTGCTTACAGCTTCCACCTTTGCTTGGTCCACCCTGATGCCTTCTCCTGAGATAATATGTTCAAGGAAGGCAACCTCCTCCAGTCAAAACTCGCACTTGGAGAATTTGGCGTACAACTGGTGTTACCTCAATGTCTTTAGCATGGTTCTCAAGTGTATCTAATGAGTCCCTATATCTAGAGAGCGTACCAGTACATCGTCTACAAAAACTATGATGAACTAGTCCAAGTAGGGCCTGAATACCCTGTTCATTAGGTCCATGAATGTTGCCGATGCGTTCGTCAGCCCAAATGGCATGACCAGGAACTCATAGTGGCTATACCTGGTTCGAAAGGCCATCTTGTGTGCATCGGTCTCCCAGATCTTGAGCTGATGGTATCTGAATCTTAGATCTATCTTGGAGAAGACCGATGCTCCCTACAACTAATCAAATAAATCGTCGATCCTTGGTAGCAAGTACTTATTCTTGATGGTAATCTAATTCAAGATCCGATAGTCAATGCACAATCGAAGTGACCCGTCCTTCTTCTTGATGAATAACATTGGTGCTCCCCAGGGCGACACACTAGGACAGATGAATCCTCGATCCATCAGCTCTTGCAACTGGCTACAAAACTCTCTCAGCTTAGTGGGTGCCATTTTGTACGAGGCTTTCGAAATGGGACCTGACCCCGACACCAAATCTATCACGAACTCTACTTCTCTGTGTGGTGACATCCCTGGCAATTCCTTTGAAAACACATCTGGGTACTCTCGAACCATTGGAATGTCTTGTACCTCGTATACTGGTGAGGAAGACACTGTCACGCTGGCCAGGTATCCCACACATCTTTTAGCTAGATGGTTGTAGGTTTTAATGGCTCAGATCACCTTCTTGGTTTCTCCTAGCCTAACTCCTTATATCATACACCACCCCTGGCATGGGCATTCTACTAATACTCTCTTCTTGGCACAATCTATCATGGCCGAATGATGCGTGAGCTAGTCCATTCCCAGAATGACATCATCCTCTTGTATGCCCATTAGAATAAGAATGGCTTAGAAATCCTTGTTTCCTAGTTGAATGTTGACTGACCACAAGTACTTCCATGTTAAGCTATGTTCTCTCAATGGAGTCACTACATCGAACTGGAAAGCTAACCTAGCTGGTCTATATCCAATCTCGGTTGCAAACGACTCAGGAGATAAAAGAAAAGGAGCATCCTGAGTCGAACAGAACTCGGGCCATACAATCAGCCACAACAAAAGATCCTTCTACAACATCCCCTGAGGAACCAGTATCTGGAGCAATAATAGAGAAGACTCTCCCCTTGGTTAGATGATGGGGTACATCTGCGGTTGTCTTCTGGGGCTCATGGTAGCTCTTTTGAAAATGTCTGCTCTTTCCACAGTTGTACTAGACCATATCATTAATTCCCTGGTGTCAGAATGTACACTGTGTCGCAAAGTGTCCCATCCTTTTGCAGACATTGTAGGGTCCTCTCCCTACATCATTGGTGGAACTAGCCTGACTCGATCCAGCACTACTCCCAGCAACACTGCGCCCTTTTGTAGTGTCAGAGCACTCCTTTCTCTTCTTACCAATGCTTCCTGTGCTCCCAAGCTAGGTGTGCCAGAAGCAGATGGTCGCTGAGAGAACCTCTTCCTCTTTTCCTTGGGGTACTCTGCTTGAAATTGCTGGCGCTCATTTTCACAGCAAGCTGTTAACTCTACTGCATCAGTCAGCGTTTGGCACTAGAAACCAAGAACCTTCGATCTAAGTGTTGGGTGTAGTACCTCCTTGAATTTCTTTGTTCGATGCTTCTCAGTGATTATGACCTGAGAGAGTTGCTCCAGCTCATGGAACTTGGCCTCATACTCTGCCATTGTCATGTTCCCCTACTTCAAAATTTGGAAGTCTCTATCTAACTTATCCCTCTCATGCTCGAGGAAAAATTTCTCATAAAACACCTCCCAGAATTCTTCCCAGGTGATCATCAATAGATCCTAGTTAGGGAACTTAGTGCAGTGGATAGCCCTCTACCACTAGTCAACATCACCCTTAAGTTGGAACGTAGCTAGCCAAACCTACATCTTTATTGGGCACTCCATGCCCTCAAGGATATTCTCCACCTCTAAGAGCCAGGCTTCACACTCTTCTAGTTTCCCACAATTGTCCAGGGTCAGCGTGCTTAGCCAGTGGAACTGTGTGATCCACAAATCACCCTTGGCCTCGTCTCTATGGCCACCTTTGAGGGTCGAAGCAAGCCCTCGCATCATCCCACTAAGCTCCTACCTTATATCCCTCCAAGTGCCTCCCTCCTACTCTACGCATGACCTTGACGTAGACAACCTACTTCAACCTTGGCCTAGACATCTCAGTGCCATGCTGCCAACACAAACAAACACACAAGGTCAGGTGCAATCCATCTTCTTGTGTAGTCTTATGAGCCACTAATCCAGACACCACTAAGCTGGTGCACTCTGTGCAACTTAGGCTCTGATACCACTTTTGTAATACCCTATAACCATAGGGTACCATAGAGTAATACTAATCGAAGTCTGAGTCTACTAAACTAGTAAGAACTGAAATTAAAATAAATACTAACTACTACCCAAACCTATGTATAGCTAGTGGCTCCCAAAAATCTTAAGCACTGGAACTGACTGCACTCCAACTATTTACCTGAAAACCAAACAATTAAAAACGCATGAGTGACTTCTAAGTCACCTAGTATGTGCCCCAACAAAACAATGGAAAATAGTCAAAATTGTAAACCTAGGTTTCCAAAATAAAACTCTGGTTATCTTTTCTAGAAAGATTTTCTGTAAATCTCTAATCTGGTTCTTACGACATCGAAACTCTGATTAAATTCTAGAAGACCCTTATCAAGGAAATCTCAGCAAAACATGTTCTTTTAAAACTTTCTTTCTTTTTTTGAAAACCATCCTCTATTCTTATATATTTCTGGAAAACTATTCTGAAACTAGATTCTAGCCTAAATCTCAAATCTTAAATCTTGTAAATCACAAAACCTGGCTGGAACTAGTTCTAAAACACTAGTCTCATCTTAGCTAGAATTTGGCTAAAACTCAGAAGCCAAAACCAAACTCGATTCTAGCTTAAAACTAATTCTGAATCTGAAAATCTCTTGTTCTGGTGTCACCTTGTTCAAGGGTGACCTAGCCACACACAGTTGGAAGAGGCATCATCCTCAACCTCTTGCACTGCTATGGTAAACGTCCCCATGTGAGCATACCACCATCCCAACCAACAGGCCAAACTATTCTTTTCTCTTTTATATTCTCATTGCACGGAGATGCATTCTTCTAATGCCCCACTATCTTGTCTTGGTGTTTTAAGCTTTCTGGTGACTCTGTCTAGCCCATCGCGAGCTGTTGAGCTACCTCACCTGGCCGAACTAACACCAACTCGCTTGACTAAGCACACAGCCCAACCAACACTTGTTCTCTAGGCACCCTATTTCTTTCATCCAGGGCCAACTCAAAAACTATGAAATCTCTTTTCTAAAAACTTGCATTTCTCTTTTTCAAAACTCTTTTCTAAATTTCTTCTATTATAGAAATCTTTCTGTAAAACTATTCTTTTCTTGTGAAATGTCTCTTCTATAAATCTCTAGAAAACACTTACTAAACAATATGCCCAAACACATAAATTAGGCATAAAAATTCATTCTCATAAAAACCCTTTGAAAACAAGTTCTAGGGCCTAATTCAGCAGACCAAAATTCTTTGGTATGTCGAACTGCCCGAAATCTGAAAAGTGACCTAGGCCCTAGTTTTGCATGCCGAAATTTTTTGGTTTGTCATACTGAACTTGTTCGATATGTCGAATTAGCCATCTTTCTAAAAAAATGGCCAACTGCCTTGAGCCAAAGCTCACCAGACTTGGGGCTCCTAGCGGACCCCTCTCCAACACACTAAATATTCTACATAAAACATATATACTAGCATGCAAGGTCTACTTTCTTTTTGGACAATTTCATCAAAGATCATTGCATATATCACAAGATATGAAAATCACAAGGCACGAAATCCATTCTCTACTACTATAGCATGAATCTCGAAATTCAACGTAAATGCTTGTAAATTCATGGAAAAAAATCATAGAATCAACATACATCCATGATCTAACTCTAATCTACCTAGTTTCATGCATTTCATAGTTGATCATGGCATTATTCAAGGATTTAAAGCTTACAGAGAGAAATGGAAGAAGAAAGAAGACGCATACCCTTCTGAGATTTCTGATGATCCTCTCTCTCCTTCAACAATTTGCCTACTACTCTGGCGAGCTTTGGGACTCCCTTGGTCCTCTAACGAGCCTCTTTACCGACGATGCAACCATTCTCTCTCACCCTCGCTTCTCTAGCTCTCCTTCACTTCTCTTTCTCCCGTTCTCTTCTTCTTTCCTCCCCGAATGACCGACCCTTGCCCTCTTTTATCTCCTCCTCCACTCATCACCATCCTCTCCTGCAAGCCGTTGCCTTTTGCTACCTGAAATCTCAGGTGGTGTTGTAGGGCATGGAGCGGGAGTGTAGAGCAATGGTGGAGGCATGGCTTGGATCATGCGGGGTATGGGCATGGCATGGCGGTAGAGAAGAAAAGAAAAGAAAAATTTTTCATTGTACATTATTTTGATTGGAATCCCTTTGGGTCCTACTCTCACACACATGGAACACAAATGTCCAAAATACCACACAGTAGGGAAGCCAGAGATAATTACCAATATCAAGAGGGTGCTCAACACAAGTTCTCTTCATATCATTAATCTAATTATCCAGATTACACACATAATTTACATTAATTATATTTATCTGGCTAATCTGGGCATGGATATTACACATATAGATGGTAATCTATGATGTTTAGACCTCGTTTAGAATTGCTTTTAGGTGGCTTCTGGGTGATTACCTTCTAGTTAACCATGAAAAATCCTAAAAGTAGTTCCAAATAGGATCTTGGAAGCCCACTTCTCACAAAATCTATAGCTTCTGGATGAGGGAAACCATGTGTAAAATCATGCTTTTCTAGAAGCTGGCTGGAGGAAGCTTCTAGTAGAAGCTGGATGAATAAGATATGTAATTATGTTATTAGCCTTATTTTTTTTATTAATTACATAGGAATGCCAAAAATATTTACAATATTGCCATCAATTTAACTTTTATGTAAACTTTACATTTTTGCGAAATCAGTAACCATTCCCATCTTTCCCGACTCCTCTCCTGTAACCCTAGCAACGACGATGGTGGCATCTCTCCTGCTATGGTGGTTTCTATTTTGCAGTAGTGGCATCTCTCTTGTGGTGGTGGTATCCCTTTAGCAGCAACAACTAGGGTGGTGACAAGAGTGGCAACAGAATCAACCTTGCGCTGGTGGTATATCTTTGACAGCGAAGGTTCTATGGTTCTCATCGTTTATCATTTCTTGATCTAAAAGATCAACTATAATAACTAAGAAATATCTAGTTCTTCGAAACTACATTCTTCCTAAAGATAAACAATAAATTGCATGTTTTGGATAACCTTATGCATCTTATCCCTCCGACTAAGGAATAATGTACCTAGTAAAACAACAGCTCAGAAGAGGTGTGAAGTAACAAGAAGAATAATATCCAAGGCTTGAAGGCTTGAACTACACTAGTTTGATGCTTTCTTAATAGCACTTCATTATTTCATGCAGTTGAGTAATAATATCCCAAAATTTTAGTATTGGTTGTTGTCTTGAGTTTTCTCAATATTACCATTCATGTTTTGTTTGAATTTGTCTTTTTGCTAGCTTGTTTTCAGTTTGCTTCAATATATAAACGAAAATTTGAATAGGTATCCTTACTACTTTTCATGTTATTTTTGAAATCAATGAAAATGGCATCTGATGTCGAGAATGATATATAGGTGTGAATTGGGTGACATGGAAAGTGATCAATGGGAAGAATTTTGGGATGAGGAGGAGTTTGATGATATTATATTGTATGCTATAATGGAATGTGTATGATATTATATTGACATTGATCTTAAGAAGACTATTGTTCATGATGCTCCATTCACTGGGAGTCAAATTGTCCATAATATGCTTAATGGATATGATAGGATTTGTTTCAACTCATGTCATTTACCACCTCAAGTATTTATTTGACTATGTGCTATATTCAAAGGAAAAGGTCTGTTAAAAGATACTTGGAATGTTTTTATTGAAGAACAATTGAGGATATTTCTTGAAACCATTGCTCATGGACATAAAAATCAAACTATCCAAAGTCAATTGCCACATTCTGGTGAGACTATAAGTCGGCACATGAACACCGTATTAGATGTAATATGTATATGGGCTCTGGAAATATGGACGTAACCCCACAATATATTATAAATTATGTAGGTGGAAAGTATTACCCTTTTTTCAAAGATTGTGTTGGAGCGATTGATGATACTTATAATCATGCACTTCCTTCAAAAGAGTGACAGTTAGCCTTTAGAAGTGGAAGGGATCCAAAACATTGCATACAAAATATTCTTGCCGTGTGTGACTTCAATATGAGATTCACTTTCGTTCTGCAGGCTAGGAGGGTACTGCATACAATTGTAAAGTATTGAATCATGCATTTTATGACTAGAAAAACAATTTTCCATATCCACCAAAAGGTATGCATGTGATATTCATTTTTATTTTTACACATTTCTTTGTTTGTTCAATTCCTTACTCACATTCAATTAATTTAACATAGACAAATACTATGTTGGATATCCTAATTGGAAAGGCTTTTTATCTCCTTATCGTGGTACAAGATACCATATACCGACATATGAAGCTGTCGCTCCCTTTGGAAGTGAGGAGTAGTTTATCATGATGCATTCATCATTGCAGAATGTCATAGAATGATGCTTTGGGATTCTTAAGAAGCATTGGAATATTCTAGATTTAATGGTTCCTTATCCATATCCAACGCAAGTAAAGATCATTGTTGCATCAATGGTCATACATATTTTCATCATAGAACAAAGATTTGGTGATGAAATCCTAAAAGCATTTGAAGATGAAGATTGTTATGTCAATAATAGTTATAACACTACCGAGGATTGTGAGAATATGGATGGGACTCCAAATACATTAGATGACACTGAAATGAGAATAGTTCGTGATTGCATTTGAAATCAAATAGTTTCTTCCCATGAGAGGCATTAAAAATAGAATATTGTATTCATCTAGTTGTATTCCTACATGTACTACTCTAGCTCAAAATATTTCTTGTATGCCCTTCAGCTAAACAAACTCGATTGTCATTTCCTGTAAGCAATTTATCTACTTCTGAACCTTATGATTTGATTCATGTGGATATTTGAGGAAAATATGTTGTTTCTTCTAGTTCAGGGTTCATTATTTCCTTACCAAAGATGTTGTTTTACATAAAGATGTTTCCTTTTTCAAAGTCTTCCAGATGCCTCTTGTTCTTCAGATCTTTGTTTACCATTTTTGATTCATGAAAATTTTGAATTAGATCATTTTATTTCCAATGATCACACTGATCCAGAATTGCGTCCCATTAGTGTCAATTTAGATATTGCTCATATTTTGTTTAAATAGTAGAGAAATTGAATCAATTATGAAAATTCTGAATTAGATCATGTATTTCCAGTGATCATTTTATTTTCATTTTGTTGAAATACTTGCTCTGATTTGTAGTTATTTTTGCCTAATGAATAACTTTAAACTTGAATTACTATATAGTTTTCTAGAGTTGCAAAAGACAATGGAACCAACTAATTTGCGACATGCTATTGTACTTTCTTTGGTTGCTAAGCCTGTTCACATGGAAGATTCTATTGATTTAACAACAAGTACAATGGGAAAGGGGAAAAAAAACAAGTTAAAGAAAAGGACCCGAATAGGAAACAAAAGGCTTCATGGAATGATTATAGGGTGTCATGTTTCATTGATATTTGTATAAAAGAGACGGCATTAGGGACCAAACCTAGCTTGGTGTTAAACAAAATAGGATATGAAAATTTGGAGAGGAAGTTTAATAAAAGGATCAATGTATCCTATAACAAAGTACAACTAAAGAATCATTGGGATACATTGAAAATGGATTGGAAACATTGGAAATTTTAGAGAAACAGATAGCAAAAGGTTGGTCTAAGGAGAAGAAGACATTTTGTTTCACAGATGATCAATGGGTTGATTTTTCCAAAGTGAGTTTTATTTCTTTTGTTATTTGATTAATTTACTTGGATTTAAATAGCAACTTCATATTGTGTCATTTTTTTTACAGAGATTTCCAAAGATTAAAAAGTTCAAAGATGGACCTGGACCCATGATCCATGTAGAGAAATTGGATCAATTATTTGCAAGTTTTGTTGCCATAGGTGGAGATGTGTAACACCCCTCATTTTCCACAATAATTTAAAACAAATTAAATTACGTGAAAATTAAAGGCAAACAGTAAATATCTAATTACCAGGAACTTGTGTGTGCAACTAGGAGACTCCAGACTATATGCATTACGCTAACCCTTTGCATGCCTACACCTGTAAACCAAAAACACAAGGAAAAACATATGAGTGACAAAAGTCACCCAGTACGCACCCCACGAAAACCATGGAAAACAAAACTACAATCAATTTTCCTTTTAAATTCATTTCGCAAACTATTTTCTCATAACCTCACAAAACAGGCCCACACTGGCCAAAACCACAACCGGGGCTCTATTAGCCCAAAACCACAAGCAAAGGCCCTCAATGGCCAAAACCACACATAGTGAGTCGGGAAGTCTAACACCGGGCAACCTAACTCTGGCTACACGTAGTTTGCCGAGGAGCGACTACAACGTACTGCACTGCCACAGTGACGGCCACCCTATGTAGGAGCGTTTACCGTCCCGCGATTCTCCCTCTCGGGAGAGCCCTCAAAAGCCAACCTTCCCTGGGAAGGCTGTCCTGTCTCTCAGGACGCTACCAACTACGAGGCATGTGTCCCACCCACACGAGGAACCACAGTATTTGCCTCCTTACGGCGTCCTCTCAGACGGTGCTTAGGAGGAAGTGTCATACCTAAACACCCGATGACACCCGAGCCTCAGTGCTTACAGCGACAGTAGAAGTATCATACCTCCCTGTTATGCCACAAGACACCTCAACCCACGGACCACAACCTTAGCCTTAAGGTGACAGTCAAAGAGTCTCATACCCCCAGGACCCGACGCCCCTCAGCCTTAGGTATCTCGGCCCTTGACCTCAACTAGGGAGTAGTGCCCAACCACTAGAGAATGTCGTCACATTCCCTGGTCCAGACGATACGGTCCCACACTATCTCGGCCCACGCATAGAAAACCAGGAAAACATTTTCCAAAATAGGCCAACTATTTCTTTGAAATCCATTTTCCAAAACCATTTTCATATCTTTGAAAACACTTCCAAACCTCGGTAAAATGGCACATCAGGGGTCCCAGGGGACCACCACTGATGGCCCACAATCCCTCTCAATGGGACAAAACAAACCAATCTGAAAAACCCTTAGAAATCAATTTTTTTATAAACTTATTTGGGGCCAAATTTGGCATGCCAAAAATAGGTTCGGTAAGCCAAAAATCCTTGGTTCAGTAGACTAATCTATACCAGTCAACCTAATCAGGTCAACGGTCAACACTCAGGCCAAATTCGATATACCGAAAATGATTTGGTCGACCGAAATCTCCTGATTTGGGCAACCATCAAAATCGGACGATCGAATTTCAACTAAAGGACCCTATCTGATAGAAAAATGGCATACCGAAATGGTTTAGTATGTCGAATTCTTCGAAAAGCAGAAAACGGCCCAAACCCTACAGTCTGAAATTGTCCCAATTAGGACCTCCAATCGGACCCTCTAAACAAACACCAAAATTTTTTCATAAAACATAAGATGTAGGCCCTCGAGTCTACTCCAAATCTCAACAAACAAAACTAAAATCCATTCACCATGCATCAAGATATAAAATCGCAAAAGCAGAAGGGTCAAAAGGACCCAAAACGCAACCAACGACATAAATGCCCATAAATCCACCATAAATTCTAACAAAAACACAATAAATTCTAGGAATGTAAATTTACCTAGATTTTATGCAACACTATCAATTTCTACCATTTCCATGCTCTCTATGGCAGGGATTGGAGATGCGTACCTGAAAATGCGCTCCAACTATTCTTCAGTCGACTCTGGCAACCACGACTCTCGTCGGGGCTCACACGACCACAGGGGCACTCCATGCAAGCTCCACACGCCACCACAAGCCGCCGCACACCATCGCCGGTCCTCGAGCTCACCTAGCAGAGAGGAGGTCACGAGGAGGAGAGAAACAAGGGAGGGAGAGTGAGAGAGAAAGAGGGAAAGAGAGAGACGGGAAAGGAGGTGGGGTGAGATGGAGGGAGAGGGAAAGGAAGTGTGCTCGGGATGGAGAGAAGTGCGCAGGGAAGAATGGAGAAGCTTGGGTTGTGCATGCTAGAGAGTTTGGGCTTAAAAGGCCACGTAGTGAGGGTAGGCGGCCGCGGGCGTGCAAGTAGTCAGCCACGCGCACACCCACACTTCCCTCAGCTGCCAGCCGCGCCAACCACCACACTGACCCAACAACCCACCACAATCAGGAGATCAACTGCCAACCTCAACCACTGGCACAGCAACACGGGCCCCACGCAGACCCCACACCTGGGCCCCACACTCATAGTGCCACAATGTACAGTGCCAACCACGCATAAGGACACGCAAATAGAAGCTGGTCCACGAGGCCCAAGTCCAAAAGCACAAAACAACACAACGGGCCTCGGAACAGTAACACCTGTCTAGGAATAAAATTCATAAGATGTAAATAATTACAAAATGAATTTTACAGGTGTTACATCCTAACCCCCTTAAAAAAAGATTTCGCCCTCGAAATCGCTAGGCGAAAAGATACGGGTACTGGGCTAGGATGGCTTCCTCATGTTCCCATGTGGCCTCCCCGGCTCCATGATGCCGCCACTGCACCAAGACCAGCGGAATAACCTTGTTCCACAGCACCTGCTCCTTGCGGTCAACAATCTCGACAGTATCCTCCACAAAGGACAGATCTTCTTGGAGCCCTTTTGGTTGAACTGGGGTCACATGAGAAACGTCAGCCAGGCACTTCTGCAGCATGGAGACATGGAATACGTCGTGCACGGACGACATCTCTAGTGGTAGATCCAATCGATAAGCAACCCCACCAATCCTCTAGGTAATTCGGTATGGACCAATATAGCGAGGACACAACTTGCCACACTTCCCGAATTGCACAATACCCTTGGTCGGTGAGACCTCCAGAAACACATAGTCTCCCACCAGAAACTCCAACAGTCTCCACCTCTTATCGACAAAGCTCTTCTGCCAACTTTGTGTAGCCAACAGCCTGCTCCAGATCAGATCCACCTTGTCCGCATACAGCTGCACAAGATTATGACCAATCAACTGACGCTCGCCTACCTCGCTCTAGCAAATTGGCGATCTGCATGACCTATCGTACAAAGCTTCGTACAACGCCATCCCAATGCTCGAGTGATAACTATTATTGTAAGCAAACTCAATCAGTGGCAAATGGTCCTCCCAACTCCCTTGAATGTCTAAGGCACATGCTTTGAGCATCCGACTGAGGATGAAATGTTGTGCTATAGTTGAGCACAGTGCCAAAGGCCTCCTGCAGAGTTCTCTAGAACCTCGAGGTGAACATCGTGTCTCTGTCCGACACGATGGACATCGGAACACCATGCAACCTCACCTCCTCGGATACATACAACTCTACCAGGCAGTGCATCAGAAGCTTCACCTGAATGGCTAGGAAGTGAGCAGACTTGGTCAGCCGATCCACGATCACCCACACAGTGTCGTTCTTCTTCTGAGTTCGCGGCAAACCAGTCACGAAGCCCATCGAGATGTGCTCCCACTTCCATATAGGAATATCCAATGGCTGCAAGGTCCCTCCAAGTCTCTGGTGCTCTGCCTTGACCAATAGGTAGGTGGTACACCTTGCCACATGGTCAGCAACATCTCTCTTCATGCTAGGCCACTAGAAATTTTGCTTCAGGTCTTGGTACATCTTCATACTCCTAGGGTGAATGGTGTACCTAGACCGATGTGCTTCATCCAACAACCTTTGTCTGGCCTCCTCATGCTATGGCACATACAAACGCATATCATACCTCAGCTCTCCATATGCCTCAACAGAGAAATGATGCTCTCCACTAGCCTCCTGCTTCTCAAAGACAGCCTAAACAAATGGATCCAGCTGCTGACAGGTGACAATAAACTCTAATAGCTTCGGGCGAACAGACAGGTTGGCCACCCAGGCACCAACCATTCCCTGAGATTGCCGCTTTGGCCTGCAACTTACTAGATCCTCCAACATGGTCCATTCCTTGACCATTAGACTTGCTATCACATGCATACACCGACTTAAGGCATCAGCGACCACGTTGGCCTTGTCGGGATGGTAGGACAGGCTGAAATTATAGTCTTTCAAATACTCCACCCAACGGTGCTACCTCAGGTTGAGGTCTCTCTGTGTGAAGATATACTTCAAGGTCTGATGATCGGTGAAGACCTCAATCTGCTCCCTATAGAGATAGTGTCGCCAGAGCTTGAGAGCGAACACTATGACAGCCATCTCCAAATCGTGGGTTGGGTAGTTCTTCTCATGATCCTTCAGTTGGCGCAAAGCATATGCGATGACATTGCCATGCTGCATCAGAACACACCTTAACCCAACACCACTGGCATCACTATACACAGTGAAGCCACCACTACCAGAAGGCAGAGTCAACACAGGGCAGAAACCAGATGAAACTTCAGCTCTTGGAAACTCACCTCACAATTCTAGTCCCAGCAAAAAGGAACTCCCTTCCTGGTCAACTCTGTCAAAGGCGAGGCTATGGAGGAGAAATCCCTAATAAACCTCCAATAATAGCCCACTAGACCCAAGAAACTCCTGATCTCCGTCACAGTCCTAGGTCACACCCAACTACTCATCACCTCAACTTTGGCAAGATCCACTCTAATGCCTTCTTCAAAAATCAAATGGCCAAGGAACATGACTTTGCTCAGCCAGAACTCACACTTGGAGAATTTGACGTTCAGCTGATGACACCTCAGAGTATCCAAAACCGCCCTTAGGTGCAAGGCATGAGTCTCAACATCTAAGGAGTAGACCAGCACGTCATCAATAAAAACCACAATGAACTAGTCTAGAAAAGAGCTAAAACTCTTGTTCAATAGATCCATAAACGAAGCCAGTGCATTAGTTAAGCCGAAAGGCATGACTGTGAACTCGTAATGCCCGTACCGCATCCAGAAAGCAGTCTTCTAAATGTCTGAGTCTCGTATCCTTAACTGGTGATACCCTGACCTCAGATTAATCTTCGAAAACACCAATGCAGACTGCAATTGGTCGAACAGGTCATCAATGCGAGGCATGGGATACTTATTCTTCACCGTGATCTCGTTCAGCATCCGATAATCAATACACAGTCAAAAGCGAACCATCCTTCTTGTGGACGAACAAGACAGGTGCTCCCCACAGAGACACACTCGGCCTAATAAATCCCTTATCCAGCAACTCCTACAACTGAGTCTTGAGCTCTTGCAATTCCGCTGGCGCCATGCGATAAGGAGGCTTCAACACAGCACCAGAACCAGGGATCAGATCGATTGAGAACTCTACTTCCCTGTGGTGGCATACTAGGCAAATCGTCAGGGAAAACGTCGGGATATTCACACACCACGGAGATTTTGTGAACACCCAACTCAGAAGGAGTGGAGGTAACTATACTGGCTAGATACCCCACGCAACCCCTGACCAAAGACATATAAGCTTCCATAGCTGAAATGACAAGCTTAGGTCACCTTGGCACCCACCTTTCACAAAGAAAGACCCATCCTTAGGAGAGCCAAAATAAACTCTCCTTTGAGCATAGTCGATCAAAGCGGACTTCTGCGCCAACCAATCCATGCAGAGTATCACATCGTACTCCTGCATGTCCATCACGATCTGGTTGGCATCAAAATCTCTGCCATTTAGGGTCAAGTCGATAGATGGTAAATACCTCCATGCCAAACTGTGCTCTCCCAGTGACGTCACCACGTTGAGATGAAAGGCCAGTCTAGCTGGTCTCTCTGCCAACTCTTCCGCGAAAGACTCAGAGATAAAGGAGAAACAACTTCCTGAGTCAAACAACACTTTGGCCATCCGGCCAACTACAATAAAAGAACCTGATGGCCAAACAAAACAACACCACACATCCATACAATCAGGCAGATGTCCAGTTTACAAAAGGGATTACAACATATCTCAGAGGGTTACAGAACCAACTATTCATCCTTACCCTCAATAACATCTCCCGAAGACCCAAAGCCAAGAGCTGCAATGGTGAACACCCGTCCCCTAGTCGGCTGCTATGGCGCGCTTCCTGCCTTCTTAGGTAGTTCCGAACATGATCTCTGAAAGTGTCCCGCCTTCCCACAATTATAGCACACCACTGGAGCTAAAGTCCGTTTAGGTTGGGGACAATATGCAATGATGTGGCCCACCTGATCACCGTTGAAGTAGTGGTTCCCACTGGGAGCATTGGACCCTGTCTGACAGAGGCTAGCTCCGCTACGCCTAGAAAAACTCTACCGGCCCATAGAGGAAACACTGGACCTCGTCTTCTGCTTCTTCTCAAGGCTACCTGAACTATCGGCACTTGGAGGACAGGAGAAAGAGAATCGGGAGGTAAAAGAAGACTTACCCTTCTCCTTGGGACGGCTCTCCAGAAACGTCTGATGCTCCGTCTCAAAGTGGTAAGCCATCCCAACCATGTCCTTCACAGTCTGGTACTGACAGCCCTGGGTTCAAGCCGTCCAGAAACTTCTACTCTAGCTCCTCCTCAGACTCATAGGTAGGAGCAAAACGTTCCAGTGGGGCGAACTCAGTCTCATACTCGAGCACCGACATCGTGCCCTGCTCCAGACTCAGGAAATCTCAGCAAAGTTGCTCCTTCACATGAGCGGGAAAATACTTGCCATAGAAGGCCGCCATAAAATCCTTCCACTGGATGCTAACAGTGACTGAGATCAGGAACTTCAACTACCTCACAGACTTCCACCACCTATCTGCCTCACCATCCAACAGGTAGGTCGTCAGTCGCACCCAATGCTCCTCCAGGCACGCCATGCTCTCTAGCATCTTCACCACCTTCTCCAACTAGGCCTCGCTCTCCTTAGCACTGACCTTGCCCTTGAACGATGTTGGACGAAGCTTCGTGAACTAGTTCAACCACAGGTCGCCCGACGGCTCACTGACACTACTCTTGCTGAACGTGTGAGAGATCCCGTGTGCCAAACTCCTTAGTTCTGCACGAACTGCCTTCCATCTGCCTACGTCCTCTCGAGGCTTAGTCTCCTCGATAGGGGCCTTGCCCGTACAACCACGACGAGGCATCTTGTCGGAGAAAGGCAAAGTACCTGCACCACAAACAAAACAACCAGAAAACCATGGCAAAAAATCAGGTGCAAACTCTACCATGCATGCAAAACCTATGGAGTCTCTAGACTGGACGCCCTAGGTGTAGCACTAACCTAGTGCAACCTAGTGAACCTGGAGCTCTGATACCAAAACTGTAACACCCCTCATTTTCCACAATAATTTTACAAAATTAAATTACAAGAAAATTAAAGCCAAACAGTAAATATCTAACTACCAGGAACCTATGTGTGCGGCTAGGAGACTCTAGACTATATGCATTATGCTAACCCTCTACATGCCTGCACCTGCAAATCAAAAACATGAGGAAAAATGTATGAGTGATAAAAGTCACTCAGTACGCACCCCACGAAAATCATGGAAAACAAAACTACAATCCATTTTCGTTTTAAATTCATTTCGCAAACTATTTTCTTAAAACCTCACAAAACAGGTCCACACTGGCCAAAACCACAACCGAGGCTCTACTAGCACAAAACCACAAGCAAAGGCCCTCAATGGCCAAAACCACACACAGTGGGTCAGGAAGCTCGGTGTCAGGCAACTTAACTCTGGCTACACGCAGTTTGCCGAGGAGCGACTACAGCGTTCTGCACTGCCACTATGATGGCCACCTTGTGCAGGAGTGTTTAACGTCCATCATTTCTCCCTCTTTGGAGAACCCTCAAAAGCCAACCCCTCCCTGGGAAGGCTGTCCTATCTCTCAGGACGCTACCAGCTACGGGACACGTGTCCCACCCTCATTGGCCACCACAAGGTCCACCTTCTCACAGTGCCCTCCACACACGGTGCTTAGGAGGGAGTGTCATACCTCCACACCCGACGACACCCATGCCTCAATGCTCACAACGACAGTAGGAGTATCATACCTCCCCGTCATGCCACAAGACATCTCAACCCACAGACCACAACCCTAGCCTTGAAACGACAGTTAAGGAGTCTCATACCTCCAGGAGCTAACGCCCCTTAGCCTAAGGTATCTCGGCCCCTGACCTCAACCATGGAGTCGCGCCTGACCACCCGAGAATGTCTTTACAATCCCTGGTCCCAACGATATGGTCCCAAACTGTCTCGGCTCGCACATAGAAAACTAGGAAAACATTTTCCAAAATAGGCCAACTATTTCTTCGAAATCCATTTTCCAAAACCATTTTCATATCTTTGAAAACTCTTCCAAACCTCGGTAAAACCGCTCATCAGGGGTCCCAGGGGACCACCACTGATGGCCCACAATCCTTCTTAATGGGATAAAACAAACCAATCTGGAAAACCCTTGATAATTAGATTTTATAAACTTATTTGGGCCCAAATTTGGCATGCCAAAAATAGGTTCGGTATGCTGAAAATCCCTAGTTCGGTAGATCGATCTAGATCGGTCGGTCGGTCAACGGTCAACAATCAGGCCAAATTTGGTATACCGAAAATGATTCAGTCGACCAAAATCTCTTGATTCGGGCGACCGTCCAAAATCGGACGACCGAATTTCAACTAGAGGACCCTATCTGACAGAAAAACGGCATAACAAAATGGTTCGGTATGCCGAATTCTAAGAAAAGCAGAAAATGGCCCAAACCCTATAATCTGAAATCGCCCCAACTGGGACCTCCGATCGGACCCTCTAAACAAACACCAAAAATCTTGCATAAAACATAAGATGTAGACCCTCGAGTTTACTCCAAATTGTAACAAACAAAACTAAAATCCATTCACCACGCATTAAGATATAAAATCGCAAAGGCAGAAGGGTCAAACAGACACAAAACGCAATCACCGACATAAATGCCCATAAATCCACCATAAATTCTCATAAAATCACAATAAATTCTAGGAATGTAAATTTACCTAGATTTCATGCAACCCTATCAATTTCAACCATTTCCATGCTCTCTATTGTAGGGATTGGAGATGTATAACTGAAAATGCGCTCCGGCCATTCTCCAATTGACTCCAGTGACCACAACCCTTGTCGGGGCTCACACGACCATAGGGGCACTCTATGCAAATTCCACACGCCACCACAAGCCACTGCACACCGTTGCCGGCCCTCGAGGGCACCTAGCAGAGAGGAGGTCATAGGGAGGAGAGAAACAAGGGAGGGAGAGTGAGAGAGAGATGGGAAAGGAGGTGGGGTGAGATAGAGGGAGAGGGAAAGGAAGTGTGCTCAGGATGGAGAGAAGTGCACGGGGAATAACGAAGAAGCTTGGGTCATGCATGGCAAAGAGTTTGGGCTTAAAAAGCCATGTAGAGAAAGTAGGTGGCCGTGGGCGTGCAACCAGTCAGCCACACCCATACCCACACTTCCCTCCACTGCCAGCTGCGCCAACCACTGCACGGACCCAACAACCCACAACAACCAAGAGACCAATTGCCTGCCTCAACCACTGGCCCACGAACACGGGCCCCATGTGGACCCCACACCTGGGCCCCACATGCTCAATGCCACAATGCATAGTGCCAACCACGCACAGGGACACACACATAGAAGCCGGTCCACGATGTCCAAGCCCAAAAGCACAAAACCACACAACGGACCTCGGAACAGTAACACCCATCCAGGAATAAAATTCATAAGATGTAAATAATTACAAAATGAATTTTACGAGTGTTACAAGATGTTTATATCCCAAGTGCTTGGCCTCCTCCATGTGTTGATTTAGATGAAGAAATAGTGGATAAATTGGGTGGATTTACTAATTTCCTACAAGTTGGAATGGACAAAGTTAACTATGACGGGTCTAACTCAGTTGGTCGAGAACTGCCTCCAAAAGCCACACCATCGAGTCAAATAGCTACATCAATTCCAAACAAGAAACAAAAGATAACTACAATAACAAGGCTTGAGAGGGATTTGATAACGGTGACAATGGCATACAAGTAGAAGTGTGAGTTGATTGCAACTCTGAATGATCTGATTGCATCAAAAAAACATGAGCATGACAGTTGTTCTATTGCGAAATGCATTTCCTTGTTAAATGAGGCTTCCATTAAGTTTGGATCTGAGCAATGGGACTTTGTGTATGGTAAAATTGAGAAATTAGCCATAAGATAGTTATTTTGTGTCCTAGATTTGGAGAGTAGGGAAAGGTGGATTTTAAGGGAGTTGGAGTGAATGAGAATGTTCTTCAAATACAATATTTGATCACATTGTAGGAGGGTGACATTTCATCAAAGTGGACTGAACTATTTCAATTTGATTAACGTTTTCTTTTGTTTATCATGCTTAACTCATGTTGAATTTATCTTCTCTAGTTATGAATGACAAAATTTGAGACTAACTTTTTCAATTGTGACCTTTGTTGCATGTGAATTCATGGCTTACTATAGGCCTTTTATTTTTATCCTTTGTTGCTTGTTGTTTATGTCCTTGTTGGTAGTATCTTTCTTTTTGATTACAAGGTCTTGTTCAACCATTTGACATTGTTTGTCTATGTATAGGGGAGAGAAATAAAAGTATAGGATATTTGAGCAAAATGTCCATGATCTATTTATGTCATTGTTTGTTGCTTGATGTTTACAATTTACGTGTTGAAAACCAAGGCTTTAAACTCTACAGGATCATAAAATATTTTTAAGAACTGTATGGCTTGCTCTTTATCTGTATATGTCTATCCTCTGTTATGAGTTTTTTTTAAATGTAAGGTAGCATTGATTAGAGGAGTTCTAATGTGACTTTATTTAGAATTTTGATTCTGGAAGGGAGATGCACAAGCTACATTTTTTATCAATTGAACTACTATTACAAGCGACATCTTGTAAATATATTGGTTTTTCTCGTACTTTTCTTTAATATATTCTTGGTATGTTTAAATATTATATTCAAATACTACAACCCAAGAGTGATGATGTTTTTTCTTGGTATTCAAAATCAAATTGAAATTTATCTAAGAAGAACACAACGCTACCAATAAGAAGCATACCAAATAATTCCAAAATATGGCATTTAATAGTAGGATGACCAAAATGAGAAGCAAATTTGTTCTAATTGTAGACATCCCGATTTTGCAGTCATTTGTCATCAACCTCTTCGGAAGAAGCACTTTAGTCACGACAGACTAAACCAAATCCTTGAAACACAACCAATACTACAAAACCCAGTCTTACACCCCACACCAGTCCAACACCATAAAGCCACCAACAAACCATAAGCCCAAAGCCCACTGGTGGTTCAAACACACGGGAAACAAGCTCAAAATCCAACAACCAGATCCTATTATGGGTCTCTCACGTGGAAGACCGATGGACAGGTACTATGGGTTGGATGCACAGGAGCCCTAAGTCTGTAGTCGATGTAGTCAGGTTGATTGGTTTGTCTAACCCAGGGACCATTAGCTCAGTGCTCGTTGGCAACTTGCATGGACTTGGGCACCTACCCTGATGTGCCTTGAGCCACCACATCCCTTCTCCACCACCAAACCCTAATCTAATCCCATTAAACCCATCTAAGCTTTTCAATTCAAACCTATTTGAATCCAATGTTTCCCATGCAAACCCTAACCTTATAAATCCACCTCTTCATGTACGTGAAAGGAAGGCATGTTCCAAACCCTAGAAGAGTAGAACACCCAATCCCATTCTTCCAAAAATGACCAACGGCCTCCAACACTTAGTATTCCTTTTCCTTTAGCCAAAATACACAACCTCCAACCAAGCCCTCATCCATGGCTAACGCAACCTTGCCATCTCATGCATGATTGGAACCACAACATCCTAGAGATAGCCCCACGTCCAAAAATTACAACTCAACCTAGTCGTCGCCTCTATTGCATCATGGGTGACCAACCGGGGAACCACTGCCAATCAAACATCATTGGGAGGGACAAATAAGTCCCATGCAGGTGACTTCCAACATATTTGATTCATCTCTTGTCTGATTCGACCTTGCTTCCTTCATTTACGCCATTTTCAATCGTGTCATATCGATTTTTACCTCGTTGTTTGCACTGTTTTCACTTTTTGATGATGGGTTTGCCATCCGTGTGAGGCCATCAACCATTGAGCATGAACAATGGCCCATCACCACGTATTACATTTATTTTTTATCCTCTGTCTCTTCCATGCCCTCCACTCTAAGCCTTAGTAGAGCCCAGGACATTCACGGCCTTCACCATGGCCATCAAACTCTACATGCCAACAACACATACATGGACGTGGGGAGGATGAGGCATGCATCTCGACTTCCTATCCATGACTTTAATTTGATCTCATGTTTCCCCTCATATCTTCCAGTACTTTAGACATATGTTTTGATCACCGTTTTCTACTCCCATGTGATGAAAAGTCCACTACCGAAACCTACATAAAACTACACCATGCCTCGACATCACGTGCTTGCCCCACATACAACTCTCTCAGGTGACCTTTGCAGAAAAGCTGGTTCAGTGCAGTGAGAAGGGCATGTGTGATCCCGGTTTTGATCTGGTTTATTGATTTCCGATTTCCAGTTTCCCAATTACTTTACCTACTTCTACATAGCAAAACTTTGTGCCAACTTGGGCATACATTAAATAGCATTTACACTTACATAACATCTCTTATCTTGCCTAAGGCATACATTAATTGAGCCACTTTAGATTCACCATGCCATGCACATGAGTGGAAAAGCATTGAAAGACCCACTTGTGAGGCATATGGGAATACCTAACACTTTTCCCATGCAAAACAAGAGTCCTTACCCATTTTTTGCCTGCAATAACCTATGTGTTTGTCCATTGACATTGGAGTCAAGCATTTTTTATTTGTTTGGCATTTATTACGTTTTCTTTTGATTTTTCTCATCTTTTTGATAATAGACTAGATGGTGACTCTCTTTATCCTTTTATCCTTTGTTTCGGTATTTTTAAGTTGAGCGTCCTTCCTCAGACTCACCTTTTTGCCATGACCTTATCAGTTTCGTGGCTCGATCACACAAAGTCTGTCATTGGCATGGTCACACTAATATAGAGGTTCTTCAATAGTATCAACAAAAAAATATTTAGTTCTTTTTTCGAAATAGTTTCATCACCTTCAAATACATGTTTATTTGGAAAAGCAAATAAGAAAATGACAAGCACAATGGAGAATCAGATCCAAATGCAACAAAGATTGCATACGAGTCTTTTAGGATTTTGAAAGTTCTTTAGAAATTAGAAATCATAAAATATAGATGAATTTGGATATAAATCTCAAGTACCACAGTAAAGTTAAAATATAGAAGAAACAAATGCAACATAAGAAAAAGAAGAATTTCTGCCAAATTTCCTTGTTTCTACACCAAAGAAAAGATTTTTACTGTGGAATTTTTTCTTCTTAATGGGTGATACATCTTGCATACTTCAAAAATACATGCATCATTTTAGAACCAAACACTTTTCAATGACAATGAACATTCAATATTCTACAACATCATCTCAATAGTGATGACAAAGAATTTTTCAAACGTAAACACATTTCAAGCTATATATTTTGCATCAACATAATGTCACCATTCGAACCAATCCCATACAGATCTCTTGCTTTCAATCAATTTGTCATAAAAATTGTGACCACCTTCCTCATACCATTTCAACAAATAGATGTCTATATCTCTCAACTATGGTGTACTCTCCTCAAGTTCTATTTCATCTCATGAGTTGTGACCACTCTTAAATTTCATCTCATTGGTATTCTCTCTTTCATTGTTATCCTATGTTGATGGTGTACTCTCAAACAAATCCCCTTTCTCCTTCACTATAGGTACATATATTTTTCAATAATGTTTTCCTACAATTCACTACAATTATAAAGTAATTTTGTATTTCATAAAACACGAAACAATATTTTCTACAAGTCAATTGAAATCCAAAACAAAATTTTCTCTCCTTGTGCATATGTTTTTTTTCTACAGTGAACTATATGTGTAGATATCCCATTTTGGCACTCCTTTATCTTTATTAAGTCCCATCATCATAGCATGCTCCATACATCTTTAGAGGTCATTTGCTCAGGCCAAATACTCTCCAAATGTTCATTTGCTAGTTCGGGTCATTGAACTCCCAGAATTGGGCGTACAACGTTGTACTCCCAAAACTAGGTGAACAACACCTCTAGGCCATTTCCTTTCTATTCTGGTCTAATTTTCCCTTTTTTGGAGTCAACGTAAGTCATCAATACTTTCAATGAGTCTTCTTGCTTTATTTAGAGGTTTTTGTTGCCTCATTAAACGACTTATTTGACCACATTCGAATTGGTAGCCAAATTTGGTAAGTTTTTAGCCTGAGGGTGTGTAAGGCTCAATCTGGGCGTATAACGTTGAACTCCTAGATCTGGGCGTTCGACACTTGCCAATTCAGCAACGCCACATCAACCACTTTCGTCCTTTGGAAAATTTTGAATTCCAAATGTTTCCTTATTAGAAAGATTCCTCTAATCAAGCGTGAAGTCAATCAGTGCTAATTAGTCCATTAATTGATGGAATATTCCTTGAATATTACAACTGTAATTCTTGCGTGTGTTGAACTTCTCATTTGTGGTGTTTAACATAGAACACCCAAATCTAGGTGTACAACACTTCTAAATTGGAAACTTTCGATTACAGTTCTATAATCTTGACAATTTTGGATATTTTTACCATGTTTGATCCTTCTGTCTCTCTATAATAGAGGGACACTCTCAGCCTTTGAGAGAGGACGAAAAGAAAAGGACAGGAGAGATAAAGAGAGAGATCCAGAGAATGATTAGAAAGCCTAAGTTCATCATGAGATCCAGAGAATAGATCCTTCTGTCACTTGCAAGAAATTTTTTTCATCATGAAACGTAGGTTTCTATAGTAAACTTAAGAAAGCCTAAGTTCTAGAGTGGTAAATCATAAAAAAAATTCATATATTGATTAGAAATTCATATAAAATTTTTGTAGTGGTATACCTAACTTTTGCAGTGGTAAGTCTAATTTCTCAATCTATAAATACCCCACTTTCACAGTCGACGGCAACGAGGCACCCCCCCATATTAAACCTCTTTTCAAATCCTAAAAGAACCCCAAAAAACTATTCAAAAACCCCCAGCATAAACCAACCACCCAAATACCAAGCCCAAACTCATTTGATGGTCATGTAGTTAAAGAGCTTGCCTAGAATCCAACCTAAAGGTCCTGACCTGGCCTAGTCATAGGACTACCACGTGCCGATAGTGCGGCAATGTTGCACGGCTCAGAAGCGTGATTGGGTTAGTAATTAACTATAATGCCCCGAACTCGGGTACGCTACCTAAATCATTGTATCACAAGCAATAACAACAATTACAATATTAATTAAACAAATGCAACTAACTAAGGCTCACCTCTAGGAATAATGTGCAGCTAGTGGCTCCTACAAGGGCACCATAATTGAACTACATCACCTGCACCTGATACCAAACAAAGCATGCGTGAGTGACATCTAAGTCATCCAGTACACGCCCCACACAGAAAACCATGGCAAAACAGCGAGAAAACACAAGCCTAGACTATTATGAAACGTGGTTCTCAAAAATGCATTTCAAACCATCATTTCTTTTTAAAACATTTGAAATCTCTATCCAAGGCATGATTTTTTTTCAAAAGCTCACTTTCTCTTTTCCAATTCATGCATTTTTAAACCTTTTTATGCAATTAGCGAAATCAACATTCTCGACCAGATTCAGCCTAAAACACAGGACCTCACAGGGCTCAAAATAAGAACATTTACATTGGTTGGTAACTGGTCAAAACATGACGCATATTCTTTGCTAGAATCTAAAGACAAAAACACAAGTGTCATTTTAGCTAAAACCATACATTTTATTTCTACTTTTCTTATTAGTGTTTCCATGATCAGAGGTAACTAGGCACACAAGCAGTAGGTGAGGACACCATTTTCCCTACCTCCCTACACTACTGCGGTGAAGCTCCCCGTGGGGGAGGACACCGCCTCTACCAACAGGCCTCAATTCAATTCATATGCATGAGGATACATCTTTTTTTGACGTCCCATCTATTACCTGAACACCTAGTTCATATGCCCAGGCTCAGCCTACACCGTCTCAAGCTCTATGACTACGATCGTATCTAACAATTGATATCTTAGCAATTTGTCAACACCAATCCCTCGTGGTCTGACACTAGCAACTACAGTTGTATCTAACAATTGATTTGATTGGAGTCTCATACTCCTACCACATTACCGACACCAGCCCCTCGTGGCTCTAGAACACATTATTATTTTCTTTTCCAAAACTCTTGCGTTTTCTTTTAAAACCATTACACATTCTCTTTCCTTTGTAGGGGAGCATTCCCATACAAAACGACCTTCCATTTGGATTCCAAGCTCAAAACCATGTAAAATTATGCAATCATATCCATTATTGGGTCTCATGCCCAAAAACCACATTAAACCAATCATTTATCCATTTCTTACTATCTTTGGGGCCTCATGTCCAAAACCATATTCAATTTTATTTATTTGAATTTCATATTCCTCCATGCTATCCACATGGGGATAATTTCATTAATACATGCCCATTATCCATTCAAACCATTTACCACACACAATCAATCATATGGGCCAGGGGTCTGGTTAGGCAGACCGAACTAGATCGGCATACCGAACTGGGCATCAGACAGCTAGAATGGTCGACTGAAACTAAGGATCGGTCGTCCGAAAGTCCCTACTTCGGTCGACCAAAATACCTTCAGTCAATCGAAATCCCTTGAAATGAAAGACCAAACGGAAGACCGAACATTTTCGGTCTATCGAAATTGGGCCTCTGGTCAAATACAGATAGAAAAATGGTATGTCTAACCAAAATCGACATATCGAAATTCTCAATTTCAATAAACATCCCCTATGCCCTACTGTAACGCCCCGAACCCGGGCACGCTACCAAACAATAGCATCACAAGCCTAATTACAAAAATCACAGAAATAAAGACTGTAACCAGGCTCACCTCTAGGATCTCGATGCGCGGCTAGAAACTCCGATTCCTGCACCGGAAACTGGCTGCACGCGGTCTGCACCTGAAACACACACAGCACGCGTGAGTGACATCTAAGTCACCCAGT
>JAMKQA010027662.1:0-15967 GCA_024699735.1 Posidonia australis
TATGGTTGTATTTTATTCATGATATATGTGTATTGATAGAGAATTGTTTAGCACATTTATTTACAATGTTTTAAGTTTAATTAAAAATTTATTTTCTTCAAAAAAATGAAAATAAGTTGGAGGACCCATTAAACCCAAGACCTAGACCCAGACTCGTTATCTTTATAAGTCCAGACCCAGACCCATGAAATAAGATGGGTCTGGGTCTGGGTCTGGGTATAGGTAGACCCGACCCAGACCCGACCCGTTGCCACCCCTAAAGGTGGGTGTCAGGGTGAGCATAAGCTAATCATTTCAGCTACGAAGGCTTATAAGTGTTTGGTCAGGGGTTGCGTGGGGTATCTAGCCAGTATAGTTACCTCCACCTCTCTTAAGTTGGGTGTTCACAACATCTCTATGGTGTGTGAATATCCCAACGTTTTCCCTGACGATTCGCCTGGTATGCCACCTCACAGGGAAGTAGAGTTCTCGATTGATCTGATCTCCAGTTCTGATGCTGTGTCGAAGCCTCCCTATTGCAAGGCACTAGCATAATTGCAAGAGCTCAAGACTCAGTTGCAGGAGTTGCTTGACAAGGAATTTATGTGACTGAGTGTGTCTCCATGGGGAGCGCCTGTCTTGTTCATCCGTAAGAAGGATGGTTCGCTCCGGTTGTGTATAGATTATCGGATGCTGAACTAGATGACGTTGAAAAACAAGTATCTCTAGCCCCGCATTGATGACCTGTTCGACCAGTTGTAGTCTGCATTCGTGTTCTCAAAGATTGATCTGAGGTTAGGGTATCACCAGTTGAGGATACGAGACTCAGACATTCAGAAGACTGCTTTTCGAACGCGGTACGGGCATTATGAGTTGACCGTCATGCCTTTCGGATTGACTAATGCACCGACTACATTTATGGATCTGATGAATAGGATTTTCAGCCCTTTTTTGGACCAATTCACTGTGGTTTTTATTGATGACATGCTGGTCTACTCCCCTAATGTTGAGACTTACGCCTTGCACCTAAGGGCGGTTTTGGATACTCTGAGGCATTATCAGTTGTACGCCAAATTCTCCAAGTGTGAGTTCTGGCTGAGTAAAGTTATATTCCTTGGCCATTTGATTTCTGGAGAAGGCATCAGAGTGGATCCTGCCAAGGTCGTGGCGGTGAGCAATTGAGAGCGACCCAGGACTGTGACGTAGATCAGGAGTTTCTTGGGTCTGACGAGCTATTATAAGAGGTTTATCAAAGATTTCTCCTCCATAGCCACGCCTTTGACAGAGTTGACTAGGAAAGGAGTTCCTTTTTGCTGAGAGCAAAATTGTGAGATGAGTTTCCAAGAGCTGAAGTCTCGTCTGGTTTCTGCCCCTGTGTTGACTCTGCCTTCTAGAAGTGGTGACTTCACTGTGTCTAGTGATGTCAGTGGCGTTGGGTTGGGGTGTGTTCTAATGCAACATGGCAATGTTATCGTGTATGCTTCACTCCAGCTGAAGGATCATGTGAAAAACTATCCAACCTACAATTTGGAGATGGCTGCTGTAGTGTTCGCTCTCAAGCTCTTGCGACACCATCTCTATGGGGAGCAGTTTGAGGTCTTCACCAATCATCAAAGCTTGAAGTACATTTTCACGTAGAGGGACCTCAACTTGAGGTAGCGCCACTAGATGGAGTATCTAAAGGACTATAATTTCAGCCTATCCTACCTTCCCGACAAGGCCAACATGATCACCGATGCCCTGAGTCGGCGTACGTACGTGATGGTGAGTGATAGTCAAGGAGTGGACCATGTTGGAGGATCTAGTGAGCTGCAGGTCGAAGCGGCAAGCTCGTGGGACGGTTGTGCTTGGGTGGCCAACCTGTCTGTTCGCCCTAAGCTATTAGAGTTTATTGTCGCCTGTCAGCAGCTGGATCTGTTTGTTCAGGCTGTGTTTGAGAAGCTGGAGGCTGATGGAGAGCCTTATTTCTCTGTTGGTGCATATGGAAAGCTGAGGTATGATATGCGTCTATATGTGCCTCAGTATGAGGAGGCCAGGCACAGGTTGTTGGATGAAGTGCATCGGTCTAGGTACACTATTCACCCTAGTAGTACGAAGATGTATCGAAAATTGAAGTGGAAATTTTGGTGGCCTGGCATAAAGAGAGATGTTGCTGACCCTGGAGGGACCTTGCAGTCGTTGGATATTCTTGTGTGGAAGTAGGAGCACATCTCGATGGATTTCGTGATTGGTTTGCCACTGACTCAGAGGAAGAACGACACCGTGTGGGTGATCATGGATCGGCTAACCAAGTCTGCTCACTTCCTAGCCATTCAGGTGAAGCTTCCGATGCACCGCCTAGCGGAGTTGTATGTCTCCGAGGTGGTTAGGCTGCAAGGTGTTCCAGTGTCCATCATGTCGGACAGAGACACGAGGTTCACCTCAAGGTTCTGGAGAACTCTACAAAAGGCCTTTGGCACTGTACTCAACTATAGCACAACATTTCATCCTCAGTCGAATGGTCAGACAGAGAGGACAATCCAGATGCCAGTGGATATGCTTAGAGCATGTGCCTCAGACTTTCAAGGGAGTTGGGAGGACCATTTACCGCAGATTGAGTTTGCCTACAATAATAGTTATCACTCGAGCATCGAGAAGATGCTGTACGAAGCTTTGTACGGTAGGCCATGCAGATTGTCGGTTTGCTGGAGCGAGGTGGGTGAGCATCAGTTGATTGGTCCTGAGCAGGTGCAACTACATGCGGACAAAGTGGATTTGATCCGTACTAGGCTGTTAGCTACACAGAGTCGTCAAAAGAGCTATGCCGATAGGAGGCGAAGACCGCTAGAATTTATGGTGGGAGACTATATGTTTCTGAAGGTGTCGCTAACCAATGGTGTCGCTAACCAAGTTGAGTGCTCAGTATATTGGCCCATACCATATTACCCAAAGGATTAGTGAGGTTGCTTATCTGTTGGATCTACCACCAGAGATGTCGTCCGTGCACAACATGTTCCATGTCTCCATGCTGAGGAAGTGCCTGGCTGACGCATCTCATGTGATCCCAGTTTAGCCAAAAGGACTCCAGGAAGATCTGTCCTTCGTGGAGGATGTCATCCAAATTATTGACCGCAATGAGCAAGTGCTGTAAAACAAGGTGATTCCGTTGGTTTTGGTGAGGTGGCGGCATCATGCAGCCGAGGAGGCTACGTGGGAACGTGAGGAAGCCATCCTAGCCCAGTACCTGTATCTTTTTGCCTAGTGATTTCAGGGGCAAAATTTTCTTTTAAGGGGGTTAGGATGTAACACTCGTAAAAATTTATTTTGTAATTATTTACATTTTAATGAATTTATTCCTGGACGGATGTTACTGTTCTGAGGCTCATTGTGTGGATTTATGCTTGGGCCTCGTGGGCCGGCTTCTATTTGTGTGTCCCTATGCATGGCTGGCACTGTGCTTGTGTGGGCCCAGGTGTGGGGTCCATGTGGGGCTCATGTTGTGGGCCAGTTGGTGGGAGAGTTCGGTGCGGTTGTTAGCTCGTGTGGAAGGCTGGTGGTTGCACTGTGCATGCATGCATGCAACTACCACCTTGGGCGCATATTTATATGCACGACTGATGACTCTGCCTCTGCACCTCACCTCCTCTCCTTCTCTCCTTCTCTCCTTCTCCTCGTGTCTTCCCCCATCTTGACCACACCACTTCTCTTTTTCTTCCTCCCTTTCCACTTGTTCCCTCTCCCTCCACTCACTCCACCTCCCTCTTGTCTCTCTCTCTCTATCTCTCTCTCCCCTATTTCTCTCCTCCCTGTGTTTCCCCTCCTTTGTTCGGTGTGCTCAAGGGACGATGGAGGCCTGTGATGGCTCGTGGCTGCGTGTGGAGCTCGGGTGGTGTGTCCCTGTGGTCGTGTGAGCCCCAGCGAGGGTAGTGGTCGCTAGAGTTGGCCGGAGGATCGTCAAAATGCGCATGACAGGTACGCATCTCCATTCCCTATAATAGAAAGCATGAAAATGATAGAAATTGATAGGATTGCATGAAATCTAGGTAAATTTACATTCCTAGAATTTATTGTAAATTTTCGAGAATTTATGGTGGATTTATGGGCATTTATGCTAGTAGTTGCGTTTTGGGTCGTTCTAACCCGTATGCCTTTGCGATTTTATATCTTGATGCATGGTGAATAGATTTTGGTTTTGTTTGTTGGGTTTTGGAGTAGACTCGAGGGTCTACATCTTATGTTTTTTTTGATATTTTTGGTTTTTGTTTGGTAGGTTCGATCAGAGCTCCCACTCTAGGCGATTTCAACTGTAGGGTTTGGGTCGTTTTCTGTTTTCCACAAAAATTGGCATGCCGAACAATTTCGACATGTCGTTTTTCTGTCAGATTAAGTCCTCTCGTTGAAATTTGGTCGTCTGATTTTGGATGGTTGACTGAATCAGTGGATTTCGATCGACCGAACCATTTTCGGTATACCGATTTTAGCCTAAGTGTTGACCGTTGACCCGATTCGGTCGACCGACCCAAATCGGTCTACCGAACCTATTTTCAGCATGCCAAATCTAGACCCAAATGCTTTTATAAAATGTGATTTTTGAGGATTTTTCGGATTGGTTTGTTTTGTCCCATTGAAATGGGATTGTGGGCCATCAATGGTGGTCCCTCGGGACACCTGATGCACCATTTTGCCAAGGTTTTGGAAGAGTTTTCAAAGATATAAAAATGATTTCAAAGAGATGAGTTGGCAGATTTGAAAAATGGTTTTCCTAGTTTTCTATGTGCGGGCCAAGACAGTGTGAGACCGTGTCATCGAAACCAGGGAATGTGACGACATTCCCAGGTGGTTAGGCGTGACTCCCTAGTAGAGGTCGGGAGTCGAAATACTTGAGGCTGAAAGGCGTCGGGTCCTGGAGGTATGAGACTCCTTGACGGTCGTCTCAAGGCTAGGGTTGTGGTTCGCGGGTTGAGGTATCTTGTGGCATGACGGGGAGATGTGATACTCCTGCTGTCGCGGTGAGCACTAAAGCTCAGGTGTTGTCAGGTGTGGAGGTATGATACTCCCTCCTGGGCACCGTGTGTGGAGGACACCATGAGGAGGCGTACCCTGTAGTGGACAGTGTGGGTGGGACACGTGCCCTATAGCTAGTAGTGTCCTGAGAGACAGGACATCCTTCCTAAAAAGGGGTTGACTTGTTGAGGGTTCTCCAGAGAAGGAGAATCACGGGACGGTGAACGCTCCTACACAGGGTGGCGGTCACCGTGGTAGTGCAGAACACTATGGTGGCTCCTCGATGGACTACGTGTGGCTAGAGTTTGGTTGCCTGGTGCTAGGCTTCCCAACTCACTGTGTGTGGTTTTGACTATTGAGTGCCTTTGCTTATGGTTTTGGGCTAGTAGAGCCCTGGTTGTGGTTTTGGCTAGTGTGGGCCTGATTTGTGAGGTTTTGGGGAAATGGTTTGCAAAATGAATTTAAATGGAAAAATTAATTATGATTTCGTTTTCTCGCTGTTTTTCTTGAGGTGCGTATTGGGTGACTTCTGTCACTCATGGGTTTTCCTTATGGTTTTGGGTTGCAGGTGTAGGCATGCAAAGGTTTAGTGTAGTGCATATACTCTGGAGTCTCGTAGCCACACACACAGGTTCCTGGTAGTTTTATATCTTCTATTTGGCTTTAATTTTCTAGTAGTTTAAATTGTTTTAAATTATCATGGAAAATGTGGGGCGTTACATAGACCCACCACTCTACGAGGTGCGAGTCAGTCTCAAAGTCCTCCTACTTGGGGAACCCTCACAAAGCCAACCCCATCTAGGATGGCTGTCCTATCAATCATGACACTATAGCAATGGGCACGTGCAAATTCCTACCCTCACCAACACCAAAGGGTCTGCCTTATTGGTATCCTTCACATGGTACCCAAACAATGGGAGTATCATACCTCCACACCTGGCTATACCTCAAGCCTCAATGTCCGGTGACAACCGAAGTATCATATCTCCAAGTCCAGACAGCACTTCAATCTATGGACCTCAACTTTTGCCTCGTGAACGATAGTCAGAGAATCTCATACCTCCAAGACCCGACGAACACTCGCCTACAGTTTCTTGGTCCTTGACCCTAACCTAGGGGACACGCTTGACCACCTAAGAATATCATCCCATCCTCTGGTCCAAGCAGCACGACCCATGGTATCTTAGTCCACACACAGAAACCACGGAAATCTCTTTTTCAAAATAAGCTATATCTCTTTGAAATCTCTTTTCAAACCATTTTATATTCCTCAAAAGTCCACCAAAATCGACGCATTAGGTGTCCACAATAGACCACCACTGGTGGCCCACAAAATCCTCTTTTATAGGCATTTAAAACTCCTCAGAAAAAGTCACAAAGCATCACTTTTAAAACACCACTCGGCCCTGATTCGACATGTTGAAATGGGACGTTCAATCGAACCTAAACTCAAAGCACCAGATTGGCAGACCAAAATACACATAGTCACTCGAAATTCCCTGATTCGACAGACCAAAAACGTTCGATCGACCGAACCAGGTGATCTATCAACACCCAAGATTCCTAGAAAGGTAGACCAAATGAATTCGGCCGACCAAGCCAGAGGCCATGGGGACAATTCTGAAGCAAAATTAGCATACCGACAAAAAAGGATATCGATTTCTACGATTACTTAAAAACTGCCCAAGCCTTAGCTCGCTTGATCGCCCAAGTGGGAGTGAAGGGTGAACCCACCAAATAAAATCTACAAACCAAGAAAAGACATGGGATGTAGATGCATGAGTCTACTCCAAAACCACACAAACAAAATCGAAATCTATGCATCATAGCTCAAGAGATAAATTCACAAAGCTAGAAGGGTCAAAACGACCCAAAACACAACCACCACCATAAATGGCCATTAAAGCCTCATTAAATCACCAAAACTTCACAATAAATGGTAGAAACATAAATTTACCTTAATTTCATGCAATCCTAGCATTTCTACAAATTTCATGCATTTCTATACAAAACATGAGGTGTGTACCTCATGACGATCGCAAGCAATCCTTTGGCCAACCACGCGATCACTGGCGATCACCCCGACCTCTGGCCTTCCGCAGTTGCTCCTCGAGCTCACGCGACGCCAAGGAAGAACTCCGAAGTCCTCTGGCCAACCGAACACCACGACACCACCTCTGCCTCTCTCTCTCACTCCATGTCTCTATCTCTCTCCCTCACTCTCACATTCACTGGGTAGGGGGAAGGAGGAGAAGGAAAAGCGAAGGAGAGGAAGGGGAGGGTACGGGCACAGGGAGGAGGGGAAGGAGATGGTGGGGGAAAGGAAGGAGCGGAGTTATGCTGAAGAAGCCACCATCTCTCCTCCTTTTTAAATGCATGGGAAGAGTTAGATACACATGCGTCCAACCACCAAACACACACACCCACACATCCCTAGTCCAACCATCGGCGAAAAAACACGAGGCCAACCACACAACACACCTGCACGTCCATGTACATAGGAGCACAAGCACAACACCTCCACTAAAGGACAAGGCACAAAACAGGTCAAATAGTGGAACCTACGCACAAAATTACTAAAATAGCCTTCGCTAGTAACACCTGCCTATTATAAAATTCATTAAAATGTATAATAACAATAAAATGAATTTTTGGGTGTTACAGTAGTTCATCAAAAAAATAAAGCTTGGGTGGTCTAGATCCATACTACTCAAAAGAGTCTACTATTAGTTCTTCTACGGCTTCTATTGCGTAGTATCGATCTTCCACTTAGACTTCTGCTTCATTTGATCTCAACTTTTTCAGTTCCTAGTTCTCACAAATGGCAACTACAATATAGGAGGATTTAAATGCCACAATAGGCTCACAAATAAGGAATGAAATAATAGATAAAATAAGAGATAAAATACATGCTTTAGATGATTAACTTGTAAGGTAAAGTTTTATGTAGTTTCAAAATTTTTGATAAGCATTAATTGTCATATTAAATTTAACATTATAATATAATCATTTTCCATCATAACTTATTGTAAGTTTGTTTTTTATAATCAAAAGATACGAGGATGAACAAGAAGTTGATTTGTCAAGTGATGACGAGGAGAAATACGAGGAGTGTACATGTGGTCATCGTTGTATCCATACATCTTCCTAAAAAGGAAAAGAAAAGTAAGTTGGTTACCAAAGAAAATATTATATATATCATTAATGAATGCATTTGAATGTCATTTTAGTAGGTATATTAATCTATATCATTGATGATATTAATTTATTTTTTTTACTGCTTAGAATTACCAAGGACATTGCAAGGACGTGTCCTCACTAAGTCTTGGCTAATAAAGTCCTCTAAACGAAAAATAGCGTTGCTATCATCTCGCTATTTTTGGCACAACGACAAACTTGTCTCATATTTAACGAGCATTTAACAGCCATATTGTGAGAAGATATCAAGGTCACAATGAGGAGATTGTGAGAAATGAAGTCCTCGCAAACTCCTCGCTAATATTTATTAAGCACACTACAAGGAGATGTTCTCGCAAATATCGATTTAGCGACTTTTTTTTTTCTTGAGGATAGATAGTTCTCACAGTGTCCTCGCAATAGGTGATAACGAAGACGTAGCGAGAACTTAGCAAGGACTTTGTGAGGACATATGTCCTCACAAAACCCTATTTTTCTAGTAGTGAGTATATGAATGTGCCTCTAAATATAATTCCAAAATTGAAAGAGTACTATTAGTCTAAAACAATAAATTGTCCAATGTAAAAGAGTGAATACTATTTATGTGAAACATGAATATTTGCATGTAAGAGTTTGAATACTAGAAGATAATAATAGTAGCTAGTTTACGATGAACAACCATGGGGGTGGGATACTTGATCAAACTCCACTGATCAGCGAGGATCTACTGGTAATGAGAAAAAGCTGAAATGGAATGAACTCTAGAATGGAATTCGGAATGAAATAGCTTTATTTCATTTCGATGTTTGGTATGCAATTAAAATGTAGAGTGGAATTAGTAGACAATTCCTTTCCACTATTTGGTACAAAAAACAAAGTTAAAATGAAAATATAAAATCTACATATTAACATCTATATATTAACAAAAATATCCTATCAACCAAAAAGAAGTTTTTTTAAAAGAGTTTTTTTCCCAAATAAGTAGAATAAAAAGGGTTAATATTAACCTAAAAATAATTATATTAACAAAAATATCCTACTAACTTGAAAATATGTTCGAAGCCTTGTTCATTGATATACACTGCAATCAACAACCCTACATGATATACATAGTAATATATAAATAAGATACAATGTGTGAAGCAATCAAAACTCGATAGAACCATTACAAATTCACAAGATACTCTATATTGACAATGTGTGAAGCAATCAAAACTCTATTCATGATCTTTGTAGATTTCTTCATGATCTTTGCAATGAAACTCTATTCAATATAAACAGTAGCATCCTCTGCCCATCCTTTTGGGAGCTCTTCCTTGACCATGCCCACTCCCTTGTGGGCAGTCATGCCTAGATTTATCAAGCTACTAGCCAAACCTTCTTCGAATATTAGAGAATCACACTTGATTTTAGCAAAGTGTGTAGATCAAATTCAAGTGCTATCACCACCGAACCATACTAGATTTCAAGCGACAATTGCGATTTAGCCGGCACCACCACTGAATCACATTAGACCGAAACCAACATTTGCAAATCGCATTCCTCCGTCGCCTCCATCAGACCACACTGAATCACAAGTGGCTCTTGCAGATTACCTTCCTCCACGTCCAACGGTGCCACCTCCTTACATTCCAACACCATCAACTTCGACTGTAGCAAGGCGAGGAGTGGATCATCCACTACCAATGTAACCACCTCCTCAATCAGCACCAACATGACCAACTCCTTTCCTTTGAAACTCAACTTCCCTTCCTTCCTTATGTTGCCACAACTAGGTTGTGGGATGGAGGAAACAACAAACGCAATGAAGCGAAAGCAAACCCTAGGTCATGGAACAAGGGAGATAAAGGAGGAGGAGATTGGGTTGGGAAATGATGGTACCTAAGAGTAAGGCAGGTGGTCGAGAGTGTGCCAATTGTGGGGAGGAGAGAGGGAAATGATGGAGGCAAACAACTTTTGATTTGGTGTAGTGACAGATACCATGAATGGATTTGGTGTTTTAGATGGAAGGAGAGGCGAAGAATCTAGGATTCTGGTTGACTTGGAGGAGGAAGGGGGTTGAAAGAGGGTTAGAGGAAGGGGACGGGTTGTTTGAAAGAAGGTAGGCTAAAGGGTCTTGAGTTTTTCTTCTTCATTAATTTCTATTAGAATAGGAATTAAATTTCTTATATACTATTAAGGAATCAAATTCTCAAGAAGTGTAAATGACTATTTTGACCATTCTATACTAAATGTAGGAATACCATTCTGTCATTATAATTTGATTGCATTTCAATCTATTCCATCATTTATTACAGCGTACTACATACTACATATAGGTTTACAATGAAAACTTGTGCCGGACAGATACACAATCAAACTCCATTGTTCCGGTGAGGATCCACTAGTAATGAAGCTAAAAAAAATACCGTTGGGGAAAAAATGTTTACAATCAAAGCGTATCTGAAAATTTTTCTATATATATGTTAAAATTCCAATTAGGTCCGACATGTCCGATCTATAATTAAGTACTCTTAGGCAGAGAACGAAACTCATACCCACGGCGAAAAGAGAAATCCATATTCAAGTACAAAGAAATAATCTAGAAAATTTCATCAATAATCTACCATGCAATGGGATTAGCCTCCTGGACTACGATGGGACAATGCAACCAAGTGACATTTGCTAAACCCATTCTCATTTGCATCCCTCCATTGCAAATGCATTCGTCCGTACATACTATGAAGTATGAACCCAGGCATACAGAACACACCACCACACTGAAATCTAATCACTAAAACCTCGAACCATCCATCCTCTTGTATTCTTCCACTTACGAAAGTAAAGATTGGGCAAAAATCTGCATGGCTGTTACCATTAATTTGGTGAGTTAGTCACATCCTGGCATTAAACTCCCCAATTCTCGGAGATCACGGCGTAATTATAAGACGATAAGTTGATAAAATCCTGACCCTTTGATCAAGATCGAACGACTAATTGTTGTGACTAATCACTCCGCAATCTTATAAGGAATGCTTTGCGTCCGGCGTCCCAGAGAGACACGGAGACTCGGATAGAGACTGAGTGAGGGAAAGGGAGAGACGATGGGCCATCGGTGGTGGTCGGTGGCGGGGATGGGCGAGGAGAAGGCTACGCTGGTTCTGGTGAATCTGGCGAGCATCATGGAGCGAGCCGACGAGGCGCTGCTGCCGGGGGTGTACCGAGAGATCGGGGACACGCTGCACGTGACGCCGTCCGGTCTCGGCTCGCTCACGCTGTTCCGATCCATGGTCCAGTCCTCCTGCTATCCGCTCGCTGTGTACATGGCATCCAGGTACGACCGGACCTACGTCATCGCTCTCGGTGCTCTCCTTTGGGCAGCTGCCACTTTCCTTGTTGGCCTCTCCTCCACCTTCCTACAGGTGGGTGGGTTGATTTTCCTTTTCACCTTTCTTTTCTTTCATTTTTTTGGGTTAATTATATGATTGGTCTTTCGTGTTTTTTTCAGTTTCAAGACCGATAAAATCCTAAGCCTCACAGCAATTACGCTGTTGGGTGGTTAAATATAGAAGAAGAAAAATGTAAAATCTTTCAATATTGATTGGGGGCAAATTTAGTGTAGATGCCTATATCTAACATGGTTGTGGGCGTTTTTTTTTTAATAAATACATAGAGGGAAAAAATAACAGTATAGATATATTTATTAGATATCTATAAATACATAGTAAAATTTTTATTTAAAACAAACAACTATTAACCTTTGATCTAAAGATCTTAAAATTCATCATGTTTTATTAAATTCTAACTGTTAAATTTTAGATTAAAAATTAACAGTGAATATAACTCATATTAGGATAAAACTTTAACACATAGTAGATTATCTTATAAATTTAGTAATCATATAATTAAATTTTATTTTTAAAAGCAAAAAAAATGGAAAAAAAAGAGTGCCTATAGGGTAAATTCCTTGTAGGCACCTACAGAGACCATTTTCTGATATTGGAGTCAGATTTCGTGTAGGTGCCTATAGAACATTTTCCGGTAGGTAGGCAATATCAACCGCTAGATAGATGACACCACATGGTGGTGACATGGCGGTGACATGGCATCACAACATGCTGGCACACAACAACAACACAAGGTACACAACGACACGAGGTACAAGAGACTGTGGTAACATGAGGCAATGACATGAGGTACGCGACAGAGGTACAAAGGGGTAGCGGTGGCACACGGATGAAGCTACAAAGGGAGAAGGAAAAGGAGTGTGTTTGAGAGGCGACAACAATGGAGAAGGGAGGGTAGGTGACGACAACGATGTATGGGGAGCCAATGGCGAGGAAGAGGAGGACGGAGGCAACAAGGTGTGGCAGGCGAGGAGGAGGTGGCGAAAAAGGAGGAAGAGAATGTGTAAGAGGTAAAAGAGAAAGAGGAGCGTGTTGGGGGGGCAATAGTGGTGGAAAAGGGCGGGAAGGCGACAAAAGTGGTGTGTAGGGAGTAGGAAGAGGAGGATGAAGGCGACAAAGGAAAAGGAAGAGGAGGAAGAGAAGGAAGAGGCGACGTAAGAGGAGAAGGAGGTGACGGGGGATTTCAATCTCACGAAGGAGGGGGAAGAGGAAGCGACGGAAGAGGAGGAAGAGAAGGAGGTGATGGGGGATTTTAATTCCAGCCATTGATTGGGTGCCTACAAGAAGACTCTCTGTAGGCACCTATATATGCAATTTTGCCTAATCAATGTCAGAAAATGGTCTTGCCTGCCACACCTTGTTGCCTCCGTCCTCCTCTTCCTCGCCATTGGCTCCACATGCATCGTTGTCGTCGCCTACCCTTCCCTCTCTACTGTTGTCGCCTCTCAAACACACTCCTTTTCTTTCTCCCTTTGTAGCTTCATCTGTGTGCCACTATTACCCCTTTGTACCTCCGTCGCATACCTCATGTCATTGCCTCATGTTACCGTAGTCTCTTGTACCTCGTGTCGCTGTGTACCTTGTGTTGTTGCTGTGTGCCAGCATGTTGTGATGTCATGTCACCGCCATGTCGTGTCATCTATCTAACAGTTGATATTGCCTACCTACAGGAAAATTTTCTGTCGGAACCTACACGAAATCTGACTCCTATTGATTATAATGGAGATATTGAGGACATTCTATCTAAGAGGCATTTCGTTATTGTGATGTAGGTGAATCAGATTCCTTACTTGTAATAGCAACAAATACTAATCTCAAACTTGTAATTGATTATATTGGACTTCTCCGTGTTTTTGGCTTCTTTTGAGCCTCTAAATTCGCATCCCATATCCCTCAATTGGAGTGGAAAGCATTTACTAAGTGATCGACAAGTAAATATTTAAGTGTGTGATTTTTATTATAGGTAATCTAGTGCACCTGTGTCTGTGTAGTCTTACAAGTAAAGGTTCTTTTATTGATGACAGGTAGCTGTTTGAACCATGGATGCCTGCTAACTATGTAGTCATACCATTCACAAGAACTTATAACTCAATCAGTTACTATGTTCACAAGTGAGAATGCTAGACAGCGCACTTTAATAATCCCTAAAACATTTTTGATGACTTCTTCCTTCTCAATCATGTACAAATGGATTTCCTGTACCTCTATAAACAGTTAGGCAATGGAGCAAGCAATTACTATGGAAACTTGCATCAGTAGTTTAAATGTGATACTGGGAGCATGTAACAGATGACATCTTTTATTTCTAATGTTCCTGTGTAAGTAAGACAACGGTTGAACGTTGATCTTTCAATCCTAACAGTAGGTTTTATTGCTTATATTGAATTTTTTGATTTTAAATTGTCCAGGTTATGTCTAAGTGTAGATCTGGTGCATTGTTATAGTTATTTTTTGCAAGTACACATTTATACTTGAACAAACTAAACTTAGATATGGACTCCAGTATTTACAAGCATGCCAACCTTTCATCCTTCTGCAGGTGGCAATATCAAGGGCTTTGAATGGAATTGGGCTTGCATTGGTCACTCCTGCTGTTCAGTCCCTTGTTGCAGACTCCACAAATGACAACAACCGTGGCATGGCATTCGGATGGCTGCAGTTGACAGGGAATCTTGGTTCCATCCTTGGTGGGGTCTTCTCTCTTTTCCTTGCAACAAGGTCATTTATGGGTATTCCAGGTTGGAGGATGGCTTTCTATCTGGTTGGTATAGTTAGTGTCATAGTAGGTATTATGGTCCGTGCTTTTGCTATAGATCCTCACTTCTCTGAAAAGAATGGCAGTAGAAGCTATGAGAGTGTTCCTAAAAAATCCGTAAGATCTGAAATTGAGGATCTGGTTAGGGAAGCAAAGGCTGTTATTAAAGTCCCATCTTTTCAGGTGATTGTTGCTCAAGGGGTTACTGGATCATTTCCGTGGTCAGCCTTGTCGTTTGCACCTTTATGGTTGGAGTTAATTGGATTTTCTCATGAAGTAACTGGGTTTCTTTCAAGTCTCTTTGTGATTGGGGGTTGTCTTGGAGCATTGTTTGGAGGTTATATGGGAGATTTGCTTGCAAAGCGCTATCCAAATTCTGGAAGAATAGTTTTATCTCAAATTAGCTCCGCCTCTGCTATTCCTCTTGCTGCACTTCTGTTGCTAGTCTTGCCAGATGACCCATCGTCAGGTTTCATTCATGGCTTGGTCTTGTTCATCATGGGATTGTCTATTTCATGGAACGGTCCTGCCACAAACAAGTACAGATATACTAACTCCCTAGTGCCAAATTGTTCATCTTACTTGAAAAGCGTACAAGTGAATCATCAATCAAAAGCTCTTTAGTTGACAGGAAGGCATTTTAATCACTATGTAGTTGTCCTGCTGCAGATGAAGATAGTTTTCTGAATGTAAAGATAGCCCTGGTTCATGGTTTCATATGATTGGTCTGCTACAATTTGTTGTGAACATATTATCATCAATCAGTGTCAGTATAGGGGTCTATAAAGCAATAGAATTGGTAGCTCATTAGCACATAATTGAAGTCCTTATTTCTTTCCCTTCACAATTAGCATACTTATTGGGATTTGTCAGATTAATAGTTTATGTCGGTCTATTCAAAAACACATGGTCTACCGTGTCTTTGCGCATTTAAACTCTGCATCAAGGTTGTTAAGGTGCCAAGGTGACCAAACCAGTGGCTGGTGTACCCTGTGCCATGGCTCCTAGGCATTGCTTTGGTCACCTACGTGATGCCTGAGCAAGAAAATAAATAATTTGGACAATGTAAAAGGACAAGTATCCCTACACATATTTAATGTTTATAAGGTTTTAAATCAGCCAAAAAAAAAAACCTCCTTACTCTCAATTCATAATAGGTCATTCAAGCACAAATATAGTAAAACTTAAAGAAATATATTCTTTATACATTAATGAATAATGTAATGTATGACACCCTAAATTCCAGTAATCTAACAAAAATTTATGTTACATCATATTAAATTTCCCCCAGAAATATTCAACTAGAACAAATTATATTTGACCATTTGTAACTATTGCCTAGGTGATGACCAACGAACACCTTGGTGTTCAAGTCAAGGGATAAGGCAAGACCTAGGCACCTAAGTCCAGAACAAAATGATGAATAGGCACACAATTTTTATTATTGTGCCTAAGTGCCCAACACCTTGGTAGGCATTGACACCTTGTTGCCTAGGTGATGCCTTAATAACTATGCTCTGCATTGCCTTTGGTTGCTTCCATATTGTTTACATGCCTATGAGTCTATCAAATCTAAGTACTGTTAGATCTGATTAATCATGTGGATCTCCCTATTATCAATTGATTTTAGCTTTGTGGTTCTCAAAATTATTGCTGTCTGGCTTTAGTTGCAGGTCTTCTTTGATTG
>JAMKQA010027663.1:0-14575 GCA_024699735.1 Posidonia australis
GGAGAATGACTTCTGGAATTCACAGAAATAATCAGATTTTTTGTTCTACAAAGTACAAGTTTTTGTTGTGCCGAAACAAGTCAATTCTCATAAATACTGCAAAAAAGTTTTATCCCATCATGTGGGTTCATTATGAGTCCTGTTAGATTCATGCCTTCTGCTTGAATTCTTTCTTGCCCATTTTTCCAAAACTTCTTCTACCTAACAAATGTGACTCAGCCCTCCTTGTATGAGCATCAATAAGAGAATTCTTCCTCCTCTTTCACATCAGCCAAGGGAAGCCTAAAGACTATTACAGCAAAGTGGACAACTTCAAGTACCCCACGATCACCAGTAATCACCACATGAGCAAACTCCATCTTTGAAATGGTGAAACCTCTTATTATCTCTTAGAACAATCTGCCTTCTGCACATTCTAGTGGCAAACTTCATCATAGAATGGCAATCCCCACAAACTCTGAGGTTCTTCACAATCCTAATATCAGCCCCATTGGGAGTTTTCAGAAGTCCAAATGCAAGCGCTAATTTTTCACTATGAAACCCCAAAGCATCTTCTTTCTCTTCTTGCTCGACGTCATGAAGCACCCACTTAGTGTCAGGATTGTAACCATGCCCTCTTGCAAAGGTCACAACTTCATCCAATTTCTCATATATCTCACGTGAACAAGAGTGAGATTGATCCCCAGCAAGAAAATTATGCAATTGCCCATCCACCTCAATGCAACTCCAACCAGGCAACTTGCCTACGTTATTGTCCTTCATAGTGTTCCTAATGTTCTCTGCCTCCTTCCATTTCCCAGTCCCTGCATATATGTTGGACAAGAAGACATAACTGCCATGATGCTTAGGTTTGAGCTCTTGCAGCCTCTTTGACACATATTCTGCCATTTCAACATTCTTATGTGCTGCACAAGCACTAAAAAACGCACCCCATATTACGAAGTCAGCATTGACAGGCATGGTTTCTATAAACTGGAGTGCTTCTTGCAGCCGACCAGCACGGCCAAACAAATCCACCATGCATGTGTAATGCTTCACATCTGGCTCAACAGAGTATTTACATCTCATGCTGTTGAAAAATTCAACCCCTCTCTCGACCATTCCGGAATGGGAATACGCCATCAACACCGACAAGAAGACCACCTCATCAGGCTCCACACCAGCCTTGGTCATATCTTCGAAGCATTGAAGTGCTCTTTTCCAATGACCATGCATTGCCCAACCCGAAACCATTGCGCTCCAAGTAAGCAAATCTCTCTCTCCAATCATATCAAAAGCTTGACCAGCAGACTCTATCTTCCCACATTTCGAATACATATTGACTAAAGCAGCCCCAATCACCTTATTCAACCGAAATCCTTTCCTTACGATGTACTCATGAATCCACAGTCCACTTTCCAAAGCCCCCATTCTAGCACAAGCACTAAGCACAGACACCACGGTAAAATCATTAGGCCGGAAACCTTCTTCTAGCATCCTATGAAACACAACCAATGCCTTCTCATTATCACCATTCCTCGACAACCCACTCACCATCGTCGTCCAAGAAACCACATCTCTCTGAGGCATCCTCTCGAACATCGCAGCAGCACCACCCACATCCCCATTCCTCATGTACCCATTGATCAAGCTGCTCCAAGAAGCCGGACTCTTCTCTGGCATCGACTCAAAGACCTTGACAGCCATCTCCATATCGCCCGACTTACAAAACCCATTAATCACCACGTTCCAAAGCAGCAAGTTGGAACCTTTATGCCGCTGGGGCGTTTCGTCGAACAGCTGGAGCGCAAAATTCGGGCAGTTGAGCTTCACGTAGGCATCGGCCACCGACGTCCTGACGAAGGAATCCAAGCACGACCCAAGTTTCATGACGTCAGCGTGGACCTGTAGGATGGCGCGCGGGGCCGGGATTGCGGCGGCGGAGCGGAGCGCGAAGGGGAAGGTGAGGCGGTTGGGGAGGAGGGAACGTTGGCGGAGAAGGGAGTAGTGGGTTACGGCGGAAACGTGGTGGGCGGAGGTACATAGGGCGCGGATGATGGAGTTGAAGAGGAGGGTGGTGGGTGGGGAGGGGAAATGGCGGAAGAGTGCGAGGGCATAGAGAGGTGGGAGGAATGGGGTAGAGATGAGTTGGGTTGTGATGTAGGTGGAACGTGAGAGACCACAGCGGAGGAGCTGGGCGTGGATGGGTTTGAGGTGGTGGTGGAGGGAGGTGGATGTGTGGATGAGGGTGACGAAGTGGGTTTCTTGGGATGGTGGTGATGATGGAGGAGGAGCTGCTGGTGGTGGTGGTGGTGGTGGCGGCGGTGGTTTGAAGAGGCGGGAGAGGGGTTTCATGACGGTGGCGCCTCCTGACCACCATCTCTTCACTCTTCCCCAAGGTCACCAAATTGTTTTTTTTTTTTAGTTTTTTTTTTTTTGGAAGCGAATTGTTTTGTATTATATACGAAACTTTTTGAGAAGAGATGGCCCTTTTTCAGAAAAGAAAAGGATGGGTTACTTGGTAAGAAATATGTAGATATCTTTTTATTTTTTATAAATACATAAAGTAGAAGAAATAACTATATAAATATATTAATTAGATATCTATAAATATATAGTGAAATTTTCGTTTAAATTAAACAATTATTGATCTTTTATCTAAATGTTTTAAAATTCAACATATTTTATTAAACTTTAATTGTTAAATTTTAGATTAAAAATTAATGGTAAATATGATTCAGATTAAGACAAAACTTTAACACATAGTAAATTATCTTATAGATTAACTAATCATATAATTAGATTTTATTTTTAAAACAAAAATAATAGAAAAAATGAGATACTTATAAGAAAATTTTCCTATAGTACCTACACAAACTATTTCCTGACTTGATAAATCACTCTTCTTACTCCTTTTTTTTTCACTTTTCATGACGTGTTCACTTTTCGATGAGTGTATTTACAAGAAGTGAGGATATAAAATCCATGAACCATTTGTTGTGCATAACAATATTTATGATTCTTCAAATATAACTAGAAAAATATGAACAAAATTTAAATAAAAAAACCTTCTTTTTTTTAGAGTTTTACAATTCCATCCTTAGATGTTGATGAGTTACTTGATGTGTTGTGAATTTTATATGGTTATACAATTAACCCCAACAAAAAACTAAAATCATAACTAGGCCCTCTATAGATTTTACCTTCTAATTCATTTGACTTTCTAAATTTACATCCAAGTTCCTCCAATATTCTTGTTTTGCTTCCTCCCTTGCAATTAGTCCTAATCTCATTGCGACGTTGTCGCCCTTTGAAGGACATGTCTACTCTTTATTTTCGTTAGCCTTATTATTGTACCAAATAATAAAATCAAACAACGACTAAATGCCCCTACAAATCATATATAAAAATTCAAAACCAATTTGTCTAATGCACATCAGTAATTCCGATAATGTAATAATTTATAATAATGATAATATCTTTGTTGATTTTAAGTCCAAGATTCATAAGAAGAACTAATGCTCCAAAAAAATTGACTTAGCAATGTAGCTTCTATTAAAATACGATTATTAGAACTGAAAGGATAAAAAACATATGCATGTATACAGTAATGGCAAGTTGAATTTTTTTTTTTGGGATACAAATGCATGTTTTTTAAGTACAGAAAGAACAACCACGACCACGTGGTTAAAAGCCACGCGCTCTACCAATTGAGCTAAGACGGCATTTTCCAACAAAAGTAACATTTATTTAGTACACTAATTCCATTTCAAGGAAACAATTACATTACGCCCTTATAATACCATCAATGGGTAGTGCATAAGTAGGATAATAAATAATTAAAATTTTTCTTATTCACAAAATACATATAATAAATAGTTCATTTCTTACACATAACTTAAAGTAATAGATATCCCTCGCAAACATCACATAAACAATAATTGAATAAATCTTATATACCAATATGACAGTAAGATATTTAAATAAACCAACACAATTCCATGATATTCATAACTGAATTTTAATGTCTATGCTTTGGATTTCTTTTTTAAATTTCCTTTTTAAAAAATCCTAATCATTATGTATACATAATATGAACTTCATATGGATAATAAGCTAAATGATAAACATAAACATTAAAGTCCATGTGACACAACATGTGTATAAAAAAACTATGATATATAAGATAAAAGATTATTCATACTTTATCCATTTAAATCTGTAAGTAATTTTTTTTATCCATACCTTATCCATTAAATAAATGGATAATTTTTTTCTCACTCATACCCATTTATATAAGATAGATAATAGATAAGGTAACAATAAACGGTTAAAATTGACATTCCTACACCACACCATTATGAGATAATGAAGGCAAAATGATTTTGAAAACGCATGGTCGAAATTGATAACCGAACCTAGAAAAGCATCTTTGCACTTTCGATTTGAAGTCCAACACAATTGGTACACAAAAGAAAATTCATACTTTATACACTCTTTCCGTTTGTCGGAAGAAAGAGGCATAAACTAAGTAGTCCGTACACCAAATGATGCTAACGAGGATAAGGAACCTCGTTGTCTTACAGAAGCGCACAAGGACAACTGCGATCAAGTAAACGCATGTTTGCAATCCAGAAAATGGTCCCATATCAGCTTAATTGATTCTTGTAGCATATCATGGGTAGGACCCGGTTCCACTGCACCAGTCTGAGAAACAACACCAAAGATGTGTGCTATTGATCAACTCCAGAATATCATGCAATAATGAAATTAAGTAGCAGCAATACGCAACAATAATGGATAGCACTGCTAATTACCACTTAACAATAGTCAAATTGCAAGAAGAAATTACAATAACAGGAACTCCGTCTAATATTGATGTGTATTATCAAGGTTGTGTGTTGAAAGGATCTCAGAAATTACAATATGCATGTGTGACTGCCCTGCGTTCAAGAAAAAGTAGTTCTTTTCTCCTTTAGTTTCATTAATATTTGACTTTAGTTTTTTCAGTTTTAAGTGGCTGGCACATCAGAAATTTATAATCATAATGGAGAAAATGACAGGAGCTAACATAGTCAATGTTATCAGCATGTTCGGAGAGATAATTAGGTCTCCCCATAAAAAGTTCTAAAAAAGTGGCTAATTGATTCTGAAAGATTGAAAAAGACATACGTGCAACTGCCTGCTTACTCCTGCCATCTTGAGACTAACTTCACTTGAAACTTTCCCAGACGAAGTTTTGAAATTAAATCGATCAGCTTCTCTTAGCTTAAGCCTCATGGTTGGTCCTTTGAAAGCTCTATGTTTTGTGTGCCAAGCACCTACAACGCTGAACCTGTCACCAACTGATTCCTCACCCAAGGCCCATCTAAGGCCCCCCTTAACATCATCGTCCACAATAGCCGCATTGATTAGTTTGTTTAGGCAATCCTTCTCTTCATCCTGTAGCAGGCTAATTATTAATTTACTATAGTAACATACAAATTGTAAAAGGCTGAAAACTTACATTCAAATCTGTCAATATCCTCTTCTTACAGAGCATCAACCTCAGGTCAAGATCCTTGTAAAGGCATGATATGTCAACCACCAAGTGTCTCACTTGACATAGTTCAAACTAGAAAAAAATACCCCACAAATGTTAACAGTGAACATCAATAAATTTGGTACTATAAGAGTAGCTCAACAATGGATTGATTCCACGAACTTATAATAAAGCTAGAAATAGACAAGGCTTGAGCATTAACCAGTGTGGAATAAAATCCACAGCATTTCCAGGCAAGATAAATCTAGAAAATAAACATGTAAGTCTATTCGTAAAATAAAGCTGGAAATAGATAAGGCTTGAGCATTATAAAATCCACAGCATTTCCAGATAAGATAAATCTAGAAAATAAACATGTAAATCAATTCATAAATCCAGTATCAATTTAAACATGAGACATTTGAAGAAGCAAATAAAAAGAATCTGACAATTTTTTATAAATAATAAGCTTCTTTTTTGGCATAAAAATCACATTTCCTTCAAGGCAAGATCATTTCTCAAAATTTTCTTGATAGTATAATGCAGCAAGAAGTTGTCTGTGTTCGTTTATTATGTAAATTGGGGAGAAACAATCCATTTTGACCTGGACTGAACTTAAAATGAAAGGAGCAGCAACAATCAAGGGAGAACCGATAAGCTCATTATAATTACTAAGCCTTGTTCCACTAATCTAAGGTTGGTCTGGAGAATTCAACTCAACCTGGATGTTTCCAAACTCATTGAACTGTAAACTGGGAAAACCTATTATAAGCAAAAAGATCAGTTACTAATTGAACTTTGATTAAAAAAACATATAAAAATAGAGGACAAATGGTACAATAAGATCAGATACGATACCAGAGAAACTTGGAAGGCTTAACCATAGGCATAAACAGAAATTCGAAAAAGAAGAAAAGATTATATACCTTGTATGCTACAAGTTTCCTACCATATTCTCTTACAACACATTTACAAGAGATTGTACGATCTGGTTGAGAATTGTCAGACACCTAAATAAATAAAGAAATGGTTATTTTAAACTATTGTTGCACATGATGAATATGAATCGTTAACTAATGTTATGATGGTTTAGATGGTCTATTCAAGTAATACCTTAACATAATAATGCTCTTTCTCTGTATCAAATTTTATCCCCATCTTGGGAACAACTACATTTTCAATGTCTTCCATATATGCCCTGGGGACATTAGTATGAAAAGATTTATGCACTTGACTCCTAGAATCAGACTTGAAAGATGCAGCTTTTCTGATGGAATCTATCAAAAGTGAAGACTCGCTGCAAGAAACGAGAGGTTATTTCAATTTTCAAGTAAAATATGAAGATCATTCAAAATTTCCTGTGAATGAATCAAACAAGAATAAACATATATAATTGAAAAGTAAAGACAACCACTAACACAATGCACCCAAACTTTTCTTGAATTTCAAAAATACCATCCAAATTGATAAAAAAAATCCTCTTCCAAGCTTCAAGTGAAGAAGAATCCTTAGCAACGGCCAAAAAAAAGGATTACAGATTTTTTTTATCACTACATCTAGAAGAGCAAGAAAGGCAGTTATGGTAACTCTATTATTGAAGACCAAGTTACTATTTCAAGTGCTTTCTAGAGGAAGTGTACAAACAACATGAGATATTCAAATGTATCCCCGGAACCTCAAACTTACAAGATGTGGGAACATGTTGGACTCATAGCCACAAGTACTTTGAACAAACATGATGCATCAGTTTTCAGTCTCATTTTGCTTGTCATAATAATATTTAAAATCTCGTACCTTACTTGATGACATTTTTTTTCGTTAGTTAGTTAATCACATTTAGACATAAATTGTGATGATTGCTTGGTGAACATTTTGTTTTATTTTTTTCTTTTCTTCCAACACAATCTAAAACCCCTTGTGTTGAAAGAATAGCTTTCTATTAATGTCAAAAATAAACAATGACAATTGTACTACGATTTTGCTTAGTCCAAACCTTTGCTATTATGTTGTTTTGTTCTATTCCCAGATACCTTTCCCTCGATTACTTACACAAGTGCTTTATCCTAAGAAAAATTAGTCATAGATCTTTGTTGTTTTTAGTATATATGATGATAGTGTAATTAAAGCATGTGTGCCTAAAAAAACTCCTAAAACCTCATAATGGCAACTTAGGAAAAACTTACCCATGGAACAAGATTTTACCAAATCGTGCTACAAAGGAAGGCTTAAATTCTTCAGTTCCAGATTGAATTTCATCCCCCAAATTTCGCAAAGTTGATAACAAATCAGGAAGTATCTTCTCAGTTATTGACACCCATGGTTCCATTTCAGTACTCTCTGCAACATCACCTGTCTCTTCAATCCAAACCAATGCAAGATATTTGGTTCATAAAATATGAATTTAAGCTTTCTTCAAAAAAAGCATTTTTAGTGTAGAAGGAAACAAACTAAAGAAACAAAAACCCAATTTCATGTAAAACGAACCCGGAGAGATTAGTCCATTCACTAGAACAAGTGCCTTTTCCATAGGATCATCACATCGGCAAGAAAAAGGCTCCAAGCAAAAAGTTGTAGGTATTGGGTCATCAACCATCGAACCAATTGGCCACCATTTAGAAATAGAGTGTCTTGCATAAATGACCCTCCAACCTGGCAAGGACCGCTTGTCTTTGTTTCTTCTAGTGGCTCCAAACTTGAACTTTTCCTTAAATTCACTTGTTAGTAATTCTGGAACCAATGGCGTTGAGCTCTCACCCTCTTTTGTGTGCCGTTTATGTGGAGGAACGTAAGCCATCGAGACAAATAAAGATTTAAGTTTCTTCTATCCTGAATAAAGGAGAAACAAACGCTACTTATCAGTAAACAAGGAAGGAAACAAAACGATACATTAAACTATTTGAGCCACATACCTTACAAACTTTAATACAATGTTTCCTATCATTTCTAGATGCAAACTCCAATACAAAACCAGAAATCCTAAAAACTGTGGCATGCTTTCAATTGCAGACTTCAATAGGCTTGTAGAAAAGGGCTACCAAAATACGAACAAGTCCATTCAAGTAAGTATTCCCACGCATAGGTTTTGGGTAGAAGTCCAAAAAAGGAAGCTGTATCCAAGATGGTTTCTTTCCACTATTTAGTGTTCTTGATGATATAATCCATCAAGCAAGAATGAGAAAGAACATGGAGTTTTACAAGAAATCCAACCATTTAAAGCAGAACCCAATAAACAGAAAGAACGAATGATGTGAAGAGGATGGTTTGCGGATTCTCACCTTCCTGGAAACTTGCATAGATCAAAAGCAAAGCTCGCATGCGGGGAGGGGGAGGACGCAGGGAGGAGGATGGCGACGAGGAGGACTGCGGGGAGGGGGAGGACGCGAGGAAGGGGAGGACAGTGACGAGGGGGAGGACGCGGAGAGGGTTTTCGTGAGGGGGGGGGAATCGGTTGAAATTCCCCCGGGGAGGGAAATGAAAAGTATTGGACTTTAAATACTCTCACAAATAAAGGAATCAATTTTGTATAGTAAATGAAATTTCTATTAAATCATATTTTTTACTTTCTGAATACGCAAACTTCTACTTGGTAAACAAAAATCAATTTCTTTTCCTTTTCAATTGCAAGTGATTCTTATTGACTCTGGAATTTCAATTTTTAGTGATTCCTATAAGAAAAGTTAACGACAAGGACCTAGTTTATTTTTACTATAAAAAGAAGGTCCTTTCCTTTATGATTTATAACTTTCAAATAAGAGAAATGTTGTAACTCTATCTGCAAAAATGATCAGGTGATACGTGAGGGCATTATTAAATCCTTGGAGATGTTTCTGTTCCTGTTTTGGAGTTTTGAGTACGTTATCGATGATACGTTGTTCTATATTGTTCGTTGTTGTCAGAACATTATAGTTTCATAGCCTCTAAAAGTGTACGTTGTGATTATTCTCCAATTGCAACTTCAAAATGGTTATTCTCCACCACCGTTTTGCAATGAAAAGTCAATTAATCATTCTTCACCATTTAGGACTATAAACATTATAGACAATTAAAAACATTAAGTACTACAAAATTCATTATATTTTTCATATCGTACTTACTGTGTTCGATTTAACATTTGTATTTTCATTAATTACTATCGATGCTAGTCTCGTATGCAAGCTAACCTAGCAATTTCTTTAAACTAATTAATGCCATCCCCTAGATAATCTCCTACAACTGACTAATTATGTTGAGTAAGTTAATATGTTATTCGCAGATGCAAAGCTAAGGAATACTTTGATCGCTCCGCCTATAATGATAATTATTGGGTAAGGTCGACAATTAAATACTTTATAGTCATTAAAGATAGCACCTTTCTTAGTACAAGGAAATTTCATAGGAAAGTCTACCATAGAACAAATCCTATGGGCATTAATGATGTCAAAGTTTGTTTATCATTAGAAAAACAAGGAAAAGAAAAAGATTTTCTCATTCAAGAAAACTAAGAAAGAATATATTATTTTCACTTGGTTATATTTATGAGAAAAAATAAGGTCACCAATTATTATTTTAATTATAATTGAATTTCACAATTGGATGGTAAAATTTATCTCAATGGCATTTTGGAAATTAAAAGCTTATAACTAAGTCATTTCTATTTTACTTTAGAATTCTTTCTATGGAAAGAAAGTAATAGGCTCTTTATTTCCCTCCAAATGTCTCATATTCTCTCTAACTCTTTCTTGACCTAAACGATCAAAAAAGTGAATATTGTTAGAATTTTTAGGCTATCAACAATAATATGATTAAATGTAAAGTAATATGAACAGAAATAATAAATAATTGATCATAAAGAGAAGAAATAAGAAAAATCTTAACTTTTGGCTAAAAGAGATGGAAACAATGATATGATTAAATATAAAATGATAAGAACAAAAATAATGAATAATTAATCATAAAAAGAAAAAAACAAAAAAGATCCTAGCTTTTGGTGAAACGAGATGGATCCTTTAACTTAAAGAAGAAAATCTGTAACGACCCGACTCAGAGCCGTTACACAAAATCTAGCTACAATTATTTATTTATTTATTTACAATAATTACTTGCATCAGATTTAAAACTAAATCCAAGATTAAACAACTTAAATAAAAATACTATTAATTGAATTAATTTATACTAAACACTTACCTAGAACTCTTGATGTGTGGTCAACTGACTCCATCTTCACGTGCTCTAGTAAACTTCTACTCCTATCCTACACTTGAAAGAATACCAACAAAACACGCATGAGTAACCACTGAAAGGTCACTCGACACACACCCCACTTAGACCTGTCAATTTATGACACGACACGATAACACGACACGAACACGACACGATATAATCGTATTTGGGTTTACCCTTATTATGGTTTGTGTACTTATCATGTCTATCCGATAGACATGATTATTAAACGGGTCGTTTTCGTGTCTAAGGTAAAAAAACCTGATAAGTATACAATAAGTATACGTTACCTAATCATGTATATAGATTATAACCTTCATTATTTTGAATAGTGGATGTTTATGATATGTTGTAGATTTATGATATTAACATATGAAACAATCGAACTTGTGAAATATTGTTGAATGATTGGTTTCATGATTTATTGATTTGTCTTAGATTTTTCTACGTGTACAAAGCGTGTAAATGTTAAACGTATACTAAATGTGTAATCTTGTATTAAATATGTAACCGTGTAATAAACATGTACTTGTGGCAATCGGATCGTTATCGTGTCAAAACGACATAATTTACTTAAACGTGTACTTATTGGATCTTGTCGTGTATACACGTTAACAGACAATTCGTGTTTAAGTTTAGTATTAGGTACACAATAATTAAATGGGTCGTATTTGGGTTTAACATATATGTATGGTATACACGTTTATACACGACACGATAGGTACACGATACAATCCATTTAACAGGTCTAAGTCTAACCCCATTGGAACACACATTACTCTGACATCTCTCCTGAATGCCGCATACAATCTCAAACAAAACTCTTTTGCCTCACAAGCAATATAGCTTTTGAAATCATGTCTTTGTAAAATATTCTTTTTTTTCTTTTCAAAATCACACTCTTGACTTTCAAAAATATTTTCTGTCTTTTCTTTCAAATCACACGTATGATTTTCAAAACTTAATGCATACTTGAGTACCACACTAACATTGAGCTTCTGCTTAGTCAAAACAACAAATCATATCTCAAAACTGGCACAATCTCTTTTTCTAAACATTTTTTTCCTACTTTAAAATCTCATATTTTTCTCAAACATCTTTCTTTTTCTTTAAAATCTAATGATTTTCTCAAACATCTATCTTTTACTTTAAAAATCTCATACTTTTCTTAATCACTTTTCTTTTCTGTAAAAATCTCATGCTTTTCTAAAACATCTATCTTTTTCATTAAAAATATGATGCTTTTCTTAAACATTTATCTTTTACTTTAAAAATGTCATGCTTTTCTTAATCACTTTTCTTTTTTGTAAAGATCTCATGCTTTTATGAAACATCTATCTTTTCTTTAAAAATCTGATGCTTTTCTCAAACATTTATCTTTTACTTTAAAAATCTCATGCATTTCTCAAACATCTATGTTTTTCTTTAAAACATTTTATGCTTTTCTCAAACATTTATTTTTTCTTTAAAAAGCTGATGCTTTCCTGAAAGCATTTTTAGACTAGATTCCAGTCTAAAACACAAATCTCAAATCTGTCTAAAACACAAGTCTTTACTGGAACTAGTTCTAAAACTTAAGTCTTAATAAACTCTGGCCTCTAGGTCTCTCTAGTGTGTCGTGCTGCCCGACACCAAGCAATCGACACCTGGCCACAAGCAGTCCATCGAAACTCGACCAATGGTGTCTACACTATCGAGGTAAAAGTCTCCGTGCAGGGCATACTACCGTCCTAGCCAATGGGCCTCTCTGTACTATGACCATTCAAGTCTCTATCTCAACTCATAGGGGGATGTGTGCTCGGACACCTCAGGACTCTTACCCCGGACCTTGCTAGTACCTAACAATCTCTGTCTCAGACTCGGTATCCGTACTAACCAGGGTATCACGTCCAGCTATACAGTGTTCTCATACCCCTAGTTTGCTGCCACGTGTCTTTACGTACAATTAGTACCTTGAGTCCTCGACACTCAGAACAAACGAAGTCTCATACCTCCAAGACCAACAAACCCTTGACCCGTGGACCTCAACCTTGGCCTCGTGTACGATAATCCAAGAGTCTCATACCTCTAGGATCCAACGAACACTTACCTTAACCTCTTGGTCTTTGGCTTCACCCTAGGCAACGTGTCCGACGACCTCAAGGATGTTGTTGAACCCCTTGGTCCTGGTAGCACGTCCTATCGGTCTCTCAACTTCAGTTAACAGAAAACTCTGGAAAACCTTTTCAAATTTATACATTTCTTTTTCAAACTCTTTTGGAAACCATTTTCGAAAATACTCAGAAACCATCTCTGAAAATACCACTAAATGTTGTGCAAAGGAACACCATAAAAATTCTTATAATTCCTTATCAAATTTATTTAGAAACCACTGTTTAAAGTTATCCATGCTTTTTAAGAATCTTTAGAAAACTATTTGGAAAACCACTTCTTAGAGACACTATTATCTTCTCATAATAAACTTTGAAAAATCATTTAAAATTTTCAAGCTCAGTTGGAACATCAATTAAACACTTTCAGAGTATAGACTTACCCTGAGGAACCATACAAAAGCTCACAGTGGTCTTGAAGTCCTTAATGACTTGTGAGATCAAACACTAATTCATTTTGCTAATTCTTTTGGGCCATTCTCAAAACCATCCTAATGGTTCTCCTACTTGTTCTTATGTCAATTCTCAAAATACTAATTATTTCTCTAAGATTAATACACACACACATATATATTAATCAACTCTTAAAACACTTAAAATTGGTTCAGGGTCTAGTTCGACATACCAGATAAATTCGATATGCCAAATTCCTCTGATTCGACATACCGAACAATTTCAGTATGTCGTTTCAAGCGATTTCTGCATAATGAAATCTATCCTAAAATAGCCATCGTTGGAGTTGGGACTATGGGCAGACCAAACTTTCAGTGAACCAAAAATTCTGCAACAATTCTTAAATCAAGCATTTTAAGTCTACTTTTATTTGAGACAAGTTTCATTCAAATCCCATATCTATAACTCAAGATATAAATACTTGAAGCTATAAGACTCAGTCTAGCATAACTTAATGGGTCATCAGTCTTTATACAACCATTGTTATTTCCTCCAGCCATAAAAACTAACAAGTAACCTACTAAAATAAAAGGTTTTGAGTCTACTATCTAATGGAACAAAAATCATTCAATTCTAATACTCATAGCTCAATTTATACAAGATTAAAGCAAGAGGACTTAACTAGACTCAATAGTGACAATATCCTCATGAATACTTCGAAAATTTATCCAAATTCACTAAAAATTCATAAAATCTCTGCACAGCCAAAAATCATTTACAAATCTTAAGCTTAAATGAAGAAAATTACAAGAGAATGAAGTGTGTACCTTTTTTTCCATTTCTTCTTTTCTTCTTCTTCTTCTTCTTCTCTTATCCCTTTCTTTCTCATTCTCTTCTCCTTTGTTTTCTTCTTTTCTTCCTTCTTGCATAGTCGACCATATCCTCTCTTCTTTCCTTCTCTCCTTTCTTTCTACCCTGTTCTCTTCTTGGTTTCCTTCTTTCTTTCTTTCCTTTTTCTTTCCCTTGCTCTAACTTCCTTTTCTGCCATCTTCTTTCTTTCTTTCTTTCTTTTCCCCGACTCTTTTCAACACATGCATGGCATCCATGCCCTACACCGCCCCTCTCCACCCACGTAGGTGATTATTTAATGAACTTTTTATGTTAATTTTGTGCAAACGCCGTTAAGGAAGGAGGAAATATTCTGTAACATCAGAGCCTGATTATCCATTTTTATTTAATAAACCATGTATTATTTGTAATATTGTGTTTAATGGTTTATTAATGGATAATCTATTGTTTCTTGGTTGTGTGTGGTTGTGGGTGCTTTTCTGTG
>JAMKQA010027664.1:0-23336 GCA_024699735.1 Posidonia australis
ACTCACGCGTGCTGTGTGTTTTCAGGTGCAGGCCGCGTGCAGCCAGTTTCCGGTGCAGGAATCGGAGTTTCTAGCCGCGCATCGAGATCCTAGAGGTGAGCCTTGGTTACAGTTCTTCTGTTCTGTAATTTTGCGTAATTAGGCTTGTGACGTTGTTGTTTGGTAGCGTGCCCGGGTTCGGGGCGTTACAATGAAGTAGCTCACTCATGCTTTATGGCAATGTCTAGTGGTGTATTATCTATTCATAATACAAAAGATTTTTCTACAGATGAATTACTTGTTGCATTCAATGAGCTTTTTACAAAAATAATAAAAGTAAAATTAAGAAAAAGAAAGTCTTTCAAGCCACTTGAGATGATAGTGACACTTCCACCGATGAAGATTCAAATCATGAAGTAGCTCGCTCATACTTTATGGTAATGTCTAGTGGTGTATTATCTATTGATAATGTAAAAGATTTTTCTATAGATGAATTACTTGTTGCATTCAATGAACTTTATACAAAACATATATCCTTGAATGCTAAATACAAAAGCTTAAATAAAAGTTTCATTAATGAAAAACTTGAAAAGGAAATGATTTCAAATGAAAATAAAGAATTAAGAAATAAGAATAAAGCTCTTGTGAAAGAAAATGATGTCTTGAAAAATGAATTGAATATCATAAAAAGGAAAATTAATAATTTGGAAAATAACATTGCATCACTGAAAAACAAAAGTGAAAGCTTACTTAGTGATATGAGTAAGCTTACAATTAGTAAGAAGAACTTTGATGCAAGAAAATTTAAATATAGAAATGCGAATAAAAATGACATTCCATATGAAAATGGATTTATTAGAATTAAAAATGATGAAAAGCATGAATTTGTCATTAAGAAAGGAAAATAGATTCCTAGAAAGAATTATGATATGATTCCTAAAAATAATTTTGCACCTAAAATAAAATGGGTACCAAAGTCAGTACTTAATGGTTGAGCTTAATTTCTCCAAAGTGTCATGGGACCATAAATAAATTGACAAATATTATTAATCCCTTTGAAAAAGGATATTTTAAGTTGTTCTTTACTAGATATTTATTGATAAATAAAATCATTTAATGATTTTTAAAATATATTCTGAAATATTCCCTAATTCGGTATACCGTTTTTTAAACGGTTAACCAATTTTTTCTGTTTCGGTCTGCCGAAATATACCGGTCGACCAATTGTTCTGACAGATGATTTCTGTCAATTTTATTTAATGACTTTTCAAAATTTTAAATCATGGTTTGTGTTTGCATTGAATATTACAATATCTTGACCATTCATGTGGACTTGATTGACATGCCTTATTATATTTTATTTTTTTATGACTGGATTAAGAACTAAAAGGAGTCTTTATCATGCTATACATTGTCTTGTCTTTTTGCTCATGATAAAATAAGAAAAACCATATACTCATAGTGATATTGAGATTACCATGTATAGTTTGCCAATGCTTTAAATGATTCATCTTTTGCTATACTTGTTGAATATGGATTGTTTTGGCCCATACTGGGATTAAGGGGGAGCTTTATTGAAAATTTTTATACTTACTTATTTTGAATATTTATTACCCATGCTTGTTGATAGGAGGAGTTTAATTAATTTTTAAATTTCAATAATTGGTATCTTCTTGAAAATCAGTTTAACAATTGAATCCAACAATTTGGTATCTACTAAAAATTAATTTTGATGGTTCCTTGAATATTTTTTTGAAATGACTTTAATCAAAACAAATGTCAAAAATCACAATGACACACTTGTGATATATGAATATAATTTGTTTTAAAGGGAGCATAACTTAAATCATACGTTTAATATTAAATTTAAATGATAAACTTGATATCTTATAAAATTGGTATAAATCATATTTTGTTTCATTTGGTATAAATTTCAAAATTGGTATCTAACAATTGGCAATATTTAAAAATTGCTCATTATCTTGATGATTATTGAATATCTTGTCATAAGAGCTTTGAGCATAAGTGAATATTTTTTAAATTTGACTTTGATGACCTTACTTTTAAATATGATTCTTTTTGAAAATCTTATAACTTTAGATGTTTACATTGAATAACAATTTTTTTAAAAAAGGGGGAGAAATCTATTATACTCTCTATTCTTTGAGATTAAGACAAAAATGGGAGAAAATTAGAAGAAGTGGAAAAGGATTTGAGCTTTATCATATAAATTGTTAGGAAATGACAAAAAAGGGGAGTATTTTGACACATCTTAATTGAGATATTTTTTTGCTAATGACAAAAGGGAGGAGAGTACTAAGAAAAGTCAATTTATTATTTTAGCTTGAAATATTTGTAGTTTTGTCATCATCAAAAAGGAGGAGATTGTTGGCTTTATTAGCCTTATCTTAATTTTGATGATAACAAAAGGCTAATGTCTTTATGAGAATATTTCATAGTTCATATTTGCAAATAAGATCAATGATGAACTCAGAAGAATCAAGCTTAACGGGAAGCTATCAGAAGAAAAAGATTCATGTGCCACCAAGAAGAATTCAAGATGAAGGAAAAGAAAAAGAGAAGTTAAATAATCATTGTAATTATTATGATGTAATTTTTGTATTTTTATGTATTCCTACGAACTTGTAATTGTCTCCCAAATACCCACATAGAGCCATAGGAAAATTGTCTTAGCCCCAAAACCCATCATTCATTGAAAACATTTATTATAGGGCTAACAGAGCATTTTCAGCATACCGAATTTCCTCGGTATATCGAAATATGTGAAGATTAGAAAAATCAGTACAGATACCCAAAACGGCATACCGAAATTCACCGACATACCGAATCAGAGATTTTTGGCATACTAAATTATTTTCTGTATACTGATGTGCCCGACTATTGTAGATTTCGGTAGACTGTTTTGATTACGGCATACCGAATCAGTAGCCATTAGTGAACGTTAGAGAGACGTTAGACACATTCTTATACCCATGTTTTCCTATAAATATGCCTTCATTCTTCAGCTATAAAAAAACAATACTTCCTACACTTACTATAGAGCTTCAAGCAACATTATTTCCAAGCATTCCACTCCTACTTTGTTTGAAAAATTCGTAAGGCAAGAGAGCTCCATTTCCATCCATCCACTTAGTCAAACTGAGTTTGGGAGATTGTAGAAAAAGAATTATAAATTACAAGTGTAAAAGTTCTTCTTCAGATTGTGAGAAGGGAGCCACAGTTTTCGCAGAGTTTGGCGAGGATTTGTCAATGATATACGACACGATCTTGGTTCGGAACAAGATCAGGTTTAAGGTAACTCTCGAAGGGTTTTCTAGGGGAGTGGACTAGGCCAGGGAGGCTAAACCACTATACATCATTGTGTCATATTCATTGTCTCTCATCCCCTTCTATGCATGCTATAGTTTAATGTCAAACTTTCCTAGCTTAATTCAATTTACTTGTCATTTGCTTAAAAACATGCAAATTGCTAAACAAACAATAAAATTACATAATATTCATTAAATCACTATTCACCTCCTGTAACGCCCCAGACCCGGGCACATTACCTAAATCATAGTATTATATGCAAAACTACACTAACTACCGTAAAATTAAATAACAATAATTAAGGCTCACATCTAGGAAATAATGTGCGGCTAGAAGCTCCGACTCCGACACCGAAACTCGACTACACACGATTTGCACCTAAAAACCAAACAAAGCACGCGTGAGTGACATCTAAGTTAACCAGTACGTGCCCCAAACACACAAACAACAAAATTCGGCAACATTATTAGAAACACAACTTTTAGTTTATAAAAACTTGATTTTCCTTTTTGAAAATTCATTTTAAAACATCATTTCCTTTTTCTTTTAAAATATCTGCAAATCGTTTTCAAAACCATGTTCTTTCTCAAAACTCATCTTTCTTTTTATTGCTTGGGATTTCTTCCCAAGACAAAAACCACTTTCAAAACTCATATCTTGAGAAATCGCATTTCCAACCAAATCCAGCCTAAAACAGAATGCCTCTTGGGCTCAAAACAAAAATCATAAATACTAGCTGGTAACTGGTTAAAACACAATCATTATTTTATTCCAGGATTTTAGGACCATTCATAGGTCCAATCCTAGCCAAACCACATTTCTTTTTCATTTCTCGAAATCACATTCTCTTCTTATTCATTTCCACTTTTCTTTATTGATGTTACCTTGATCAGGGGTAACCAGACACACAAGCAGTAGGCGAGGACATCATTTACCTACCTCCCTGCACTACCGCGGTGAAATTCCCCGTGCGGGATGCCATTGCCTCGGCCAGCCAGCCTCAATCTCTTTCATATATGCACGGGGATACGCCTTTATCTGATGCCCATCGGTGACCCGAACAACTAGGTTTAATGACCTAGGCTCAACCTACACTATCGGTGACCCAAGCAACTAGGTTCAATAACCTAGGTTCAACCTACACCGTCACGAGCTCGGTAACCCGAACAACTAGGTTCAATGACCTAGGCTCAGCCTACACCGTCTTAAGCTCGGCAACTACGGTCGTATTTGACAATTGGTTTCATTGGAGCCTCATACTCCTACCACATTATCGACACTAACCCTCGTGGTTCCTCAACACATTATTAGTGTTTTATTTTCAAAAATCTTTAAGTTTTCCTTTCAAAACCATTTTTATTTCATGCTCTTGGTTGCAGGAATCTTTTCTCCTACAACACCTGACCTTCATCTAGGGTCCCAACTCAAATTATGAAAAAACATACTTTAAAATTGTAAATTGGGCCTCATGCCCATATTTGCTTAAAAACCATACATCCAATCACCTTTATTCATTATTAGGGCTTTAAACCCAAAATCATTCCCAAATACACTTATTTGGGTTCCACATTCCTCCATGCCATTTACATGGGAAAAACACCACTAACACGTGCTCATTGTCCATTTAAAACCCTTTCTTTTCATTTTATAATCACATTTATATATACTAAGACTAGGGCAAAATCGACAGACCGAAAACCAGGTTTGGCACATCGAAAATCCCTGGTTCGGTACAACGAACATTTTTGGTATCCTTGTTTCGGTTGACTGGGTGACTTTGGCCTACTGAAACCAAGTATCCTGGCTTAATCTAACAGGGATTCAGTATGCCGAACCTAGTTTGGCATGTCGAATTACCCGAAACTAGGGCACCTCCCCTTTTCTAGCCCTTGAATTCACCAGAACTAGGAGCCTCCACCGGACCCTCCAAACACATATCATAAAATACGAGTAAATCATGGGGTGTAGACCCTTGAGTCTACTTCAGAATCCCACAAACCATTCATCAATCCATACACTATACAATCCACACGAAAATCACAAAGTAATGGAGCTCAAAAACGGCTACTGTAGCCTTCATCTAAAAATCTCTCATAACCCTACCAATTTCCATCCTAACCGCATGATATCTATGTTTACATACTATTCAGCTCATTCTCATCAATTCTACTATTTTTCTACGATTTTACATGCATTTAACCCATTAAGATGAAAGAAAAGAATGGGGGAGAAGATGAGCCACGTACCTCCTCCAGCGAGCCTCCCCAACTCTCGTGAGCTCCTCCCACCCCAGCGAAGTCTTTTCCACCAGCGAACCACACAAACTACCACCTCCTCTGTCGCACGTAGTTCTTCCTCTCCTTTTTCTCTCTCACGTCTCAACCCTTCCTCTTCCATTCGCCTCTCCCCCTCTCAATCTCCCCGCCTCTTTATCTCAAGCTCCACCTGCATGGCGTTGGGTACCCATCATGTCGGAAGAGACGGGGAGGCATGGGCTGCCGTCTCCTAGTGGCACGGGTGGGGAAAGGGGAAGAAGAAGAAGACAGGATGGGGTGGCTCGTGAGGGAGAGAAAGAAAAAGAGAGGGGAAAAAGAAGAAAAGAAAAAGAAGAAAAGACAAGCACGCAAATTGAGGCAACTGTGCATCCCCAAACTGGACCCCACATTGGTCCTAAATCTCAAATAGGTGCACAGGAAACCAACCAAAATCCCACAATCACAAGAAACAACAAATTATCCATTAATAAGCCATTTATACAATATTACAATTAATCACATTGTTTACAATTAAAAATGGATAATCAGGCTCAGATGTCACACCCCCCTCTAGTGAAGCCCAAGATTCCTTACAGATAGCACAACTTGATGCAAAAGGGCTTAATCTATTATTCTGTGTCATTAATCAAGAGCAATTTAATAAAATATCGAATTGCAATACCTCACATGAAGCTTGGCACAATTTAGAAATTACACATGAAGGTACAAATCAAGTAAAAGAGACTAAGATCAACATGTTAACTCACAAATATGAATTATTCAAAATGAACCAAGAAGAATCTATTAAAGAAATGTTTGTTAGGTTCAGTGACATAACAAATGCATTACACTCTCTTGGGAAAATCAACCCTCAATTTGATTTGGTACAAAAACTTCTTAGGTCTCTAACTAGTGAATGGGAAAAGAAAACTACAGCTATTGAAGAAGTCAAAGATTTGTCAAAATACTCCTTAGAGGATTTGATTGGTAATCTAATCTCATATGAAGTATAAATTAAAGAAAAAGAAAAAGTGACAATCAAAAGAAAAAATATTGCTCTAAAAATCACCTCAGATATAGACAACTCTGAAAGTGAGGAAGAGGAAGAAGAAGATATAGCTTTATTAACTAGAAAGTTCAAAAGGTTTATGAAAAGAAGTAAGTTCCTCAAGAAAACGAACAATCCACAAACAGAAACTTCATTATGCTTCAAGTGTAATAAATCCAGACACTTTAAAAAGGATTGCGCACTATTAAAAATGAAAAATCTAAAAATAATGAGAAAAGATTTAAAAGAAAAGCTCTCCAAGCAACATGGGATGAAAGTGAATCTTCATCCAATGAGGAGTCCGATGGTGAGAAAGCAAATATGTGCTTTATGACTTGTGATGAGGAATTCTCTCTAAATGAAAATGAAATTAATACAGAAGAACTTGTAGAAGCTTTTGATGAACTTTCCTCAAAATAGAAGATGCTAAAATTAAAATCAATCAAACAAATTGAACATTTGTCAAAAGAGAATGAAGAATTGATTAAGGAAGGAAAAATCTTAATTGATGAAAATCATGAAATAAATGATAAAAATATTGAATTAAATATGAGTATTGGTTAAATGAAATATAAAATTAAAAATCTTGAAAATGATATTAGCTCTCTAAAGAATAAAATTAAAGACTTACTTGATACAGTAACAAAATTTACCAAGGGCAAAGAAAATCTAGACAAATTACTTTCCAGTCAAAGACCAACATTTCACAAACATGGATTAGGATATTCAAAATTTAATGGTATACCATATGAAAATGACTTTATTAGAGCATCAACAAGTGAAAAATATGTCTTTGTTATAAAGAAGTACTCTTGGTGGTTTGATATGAAAACTAACTCTTTAAAGAAAACAAATACAATATGGATTCCTAAGATTATGCTTTCATCTTATAATGTAGGAACATGATGAACTCAAATTAGAATCAATTAAGATGAATATGTGAAATAAATGGTTTTGAACATAGTTTTTCTTCTCAAGAACCCCTCAACAAAATGGGGTTGTTGAAAGAAAAAATAGAACCCTCTAAGAAATGACTAGGATCATGCGTTGTGAAAGAAATTTGCCAAAGCATTTTTGGGCCAAAGTCGAAAATACCTCTTATTATATTTTGAACCGACAATTTTAAATAAAACTCCATTCGAGCTTTGGTTTTGTAAGACCCCTAGAATTTCCTAATTTAAAGTTTTTGGATGTAAGTACTTCATTTTAAACACTAAGGATAATTTAGACAAGTTTGATCCCAAATCTGATGAAGGAATATTCCTTGGATATTCTTCTAAGAGCAAGGCTTATAGAGTATACAATAAAAGAACACTAATATTGGAAGAATCAATGCATGTAAATTTTGAAGAAAATAATGAAACTAAAATAATAAATATAGATAGTAATGATGAACAAGAAATAAATGAAAATACATTGGATAACCTAAATAAGGAAGAAGAACTTAAATATGAACAACCGAGTCATAAGAATTGGCAATATGTGTCTGAACATCCCAAGGAACTCATCATCGGTGAAGTATCTAAAGGAATCCAAACACAATCTCATCTTGATCATGGTTGCGCAACTTATGCCTTTGTATCATTTATTGAACCAAAAAATGTAAATGATGCGTGTAGTGATGAATTTTGGATTAATATCATGCATGAGGAATTAAATCAATTCGAAAGAAACAATGTATGAGAATTAGTTCCAAAACCAGAAAATCACCAAATAGTTGGAACTAAATGGGTATTTAAAAATAAATTAGTTGAATTAGGAAACGTAGTTAGAAATAAGGCTAGATTAGTAGCTCAAGGATACAATCAGGAAGAAGGAATAGACTTTGATGAAACAAATGCTCCTGTAGCTAGATTAGAATCAATTAAGAAGCTTTTAGCTTATGCTAGCCATGTAAGTTTTAAGTTATTTCAAATAGATGTCAAGAGTGCATTCTTAAATGGATTTGTAGAAGAAGAGGTCTATGTTAAGCAACCTTCAGGATTTGAAAATGAGATCTATTCGGATCATGTTTATAGGTTGAATAAGACACTTTATGAATTAAAACAAGAACCAAGGGTTTGATATGAAAGATTAAGAAAATACTTGATTGATAATAATTTTACAAATGGTGCAATAGACACGACCTTATTCACAAAGCAAGTAGAGAAGGATCTATTAATAGTCGAGATCTATGTAGATGACATTATTTTTTGATCTACAAATGAAAAATTATGTAATGAATTTTCAACGATCATGCAAAAAATTTGAGATGAGTATGATAGGGGAATTATCATTTTTCTAGGGCTTCAAATAAAACAAACTAAAGAAGAAATATTTATAAATCAAGAAAAATATACCAATGAATTATTAAAGAAATTTGAGATAGAGAATAGCAAAATAGCTAAAACTCCTATGAGTGCATCCACAAGATTGGGAAAAGATGAATCTGGACAAAAAGTGGATCAAAAAATGTATAGGAGAATGATAGGATCCTTATCGTACTTAACTGCTAGTCGGCCGGACATTATGTTTAATCTATGTCTATATGCCAGATTTCAAACCTCTCTTATGGAATCACATTTAACCACGGTTAAGAGAATACTAAGATATCTACTAGGATCTATAGGATATGGGTTATTCTACCCAAGCAAGACTAGCTTGGACCTAGTAGGGTATAGCGATGTCGATTATGCTGGGTGTAAGGTTGATAGGAAGAGTACCAGTGGAACATGTCAATTTTTGGGACATTCCTTGGTTTAGTAAGAAACAAAATAGCATGGCACTTTCAACAATCGAGGCTGAGTACATTGCAGTTGGATGTTGTTGTGCACAAATTCTTTGGATAAAACAAACATTAAAAGATTTTGGTTTAAACTTATCAATAACTTCAATATATTGTGATAATACAAGTGTCATTAATCTATCTAAAAATCCTGTACGTCATTCACGAACTAAACATATTGAAATTAGGCATCATTTCCTAAGAGATAATATTCTTAAAAATAATATAAAATTAGAATTTATTCCAACTAAAGAACAAGTTGCAGATATATTTACACAACTCCTAGATGAACAACAATTCACTAAAATTAGAAGAGATTTTGGTATTTGTACACTATCAGATATAATATAAATCATTGTGAAAATAATTATTTCGGTACACCGAAAATGTTCGGTATGTCGAATTTCTTCGTATCGGTCTACCGATTTTTAACGGAATACCGAATTTCTCTATATCGATCTACCGATTTTTATCAGAATACTGAATTTCTCTGTATCAGTTTACTGACTTATATCGGAACATTGAATTTCTTTGAGATATGTTTAATGATCTTCCAATTATATCACAATCGACCGAAAATTCTTGTTTCAGTACACTGAAAAATTTCGATCTATCGATATTTCTGTCAAAATTTTCAGGAACCTGTTTTTTGGTATGTCGTTTATCATCGGTCTATGGAATCCCCTATGCCAATCATTTTAAATGTCCTATTTTGGCATATTGATTGTATTTCGGGATATCGATTTCCCTGTGTCAAACACTATAACCCTAGATTTTTTTACTTTTCACTTTCACTTCTCTCATATTCATCCCCTCCAGCGGCACTTCGAAACCACTCCTCAAGCCTTCTAGCCTCCAATTGAGCCTCCCTGTCTCTTTTCCTCCACTCTCCTTCGAATCTCACATGCATTTCTACCATCTACATAGCCATGGCTCCAAGGAAACAAATGGCCTCTTATCCAAAGTGCAAGCAAGCCGAGCTTCATGACTCTCTGCCTCCCTCCGGTGATCACTTCTTTCAATTTGCAAATGAAGAGGCTCAACGGGCACACCAAGGGAGATTTGCAAATAGAGAAGTCTTAACAGGAAGAAGGGTAATTTTTCCGAAACTTGGATCCGTTGAATCCCTTTTTTCTTTTCAAATGCTTGTTCCATTCTATAACCATGCTGGCGACAACCTCGAATGATTTTGACGCAAAAGGCCAAAATACATGAGGGATCGGTAAAATCACGGCAAAAAAAAAAAATGCAAATGCAGGAGTCGCCACCTAGTCTATTAAAATGGAAGACGAGGAAAACCATATAAATCATGCAAATAAGCCAATGAAAAGCAGGTCATGAACCAGAAATGGGTAAGGATCCCTGTTACGCACGAGGAAGGTATTAGCACCCTCATGCGCCCGATAAATCGGTCTTCTATTGGTTTCTCTTTTGCTTATGAAATGTCAGCTTTTCAGCCTTTGCTGTACGCCTGAGGGCGATATGCCATACCATGCTAATGTGTGTGGTGTCTAAAATATGGGTGCATGATGTGCAGGGGTGTGTCCTAGTGCTCAGAAATATCGCTCTTATATCGGGTCAAGTATCAATGCAAAGGTACTGCATAAATAAGATCAAGGATCTAGTATTTTGAGCGATTTATCATCCTTGCTTTGCTATATGCCAAATGCAATCTAACTGGCTTGGAAATGGCTAAAAACAGAGTTGTGCCTTCCTGATATATCAAAGAAGAAAACCAGGAGAAATCTAGAAGTAAAATATGTCGAGCAAACATGCTAAAACCATATGAAACCCTGCTATGTGCTACTGAAAACAGGCTGATGCGCCTGTTTGGTGCGCCAGACTGGTGCTCCAGTTTGGTGCGCCAACTAGGTGCTCCTATGTGGGCTAGAAAGATGTGCTGTGGGAAAATAGAAATCTAGGCAATGCCTAATCGCATGAGAATGCATTTTGGAAAGTCATGCCAAATAAAATCTTTCACAAAAAAAACTTGGAAAACATGCCTTAAAAGTGAAAGAAATGCAAATGCAATGACCTTATGCTCAAGGGCTGGTAGCCTCACATAGGATCATATGCTAGATGAAAGATGCAGGATTCAACCATGCCACTAGATCATTGGCTGATGCATAAGGTTCTCCATGATGGAGTAAGGTGCAACCCTACCAGATTCTATCCAAGGATTGATTATCCAAAGGGGAAAACAACTAGGAAACAATCCTGCTTTCAAACCGAAAGCATGCATGCAAAACCATGGAACAAAAAAGCAAGTGGTAAAAGAATCAGGTCTAAAATCATTCAGAAAGCCATCCAAGTAGATATGCAAAAGTGAATGTTTTACTCTCTGACTAGTCTGGTGCTCTTGAATGGGGCGCCAGAGTGGTGCGCTGGAGAGGTGCGCCACTCTAGTGCGTTATATAGGTGCTCCCCAGAAAATCTGGATCAGACTGCAATTTGATCCAGAACCTGACCAGAATAAAGATGGATGATTTATGCTAATGCATGCTGATTCATGCGAGTGTTAAGAGTTAAAAGCGTGATGAGATGCCTCTGATCAAAGCTATTTTATCATCATTAAAACAAGATGACTAAATGGGTTCATGACAAGAACGCATGCAAAATGCAATGGATACAAACATGAAACGAGTAAACCCAATAAAACATGTAAATGATGATCATACCAAGAACATAATAGGGAAAAGATAGGTCATGTAGGCAACATAGTGCAGATTTATTGCTAGAAATAAATTAAACATGCTACAATCAAAAGTGTTGATTTGCATGAAGAGCATCTTGCAAAGAGGATAAATAAATTCATCATTGAACCCTCATGAATATATAGAAAAATCAGACCATTTATGTGGAATTAATAGCATGCTCTATTTCATTGCAAAAGGACAAGAACTCTAAATTAAAAGTGGGAAAGGGCCTACCTTGTTCGAGATGTTCCTTCAAGAAAGAAAAGAAAGACCCAAGATAAGAAGTTCCCTGATGCTTTAGATGGGCTGAGAATACCTCTGGATGCAAGGCAAAACTTGAGTGCTCAAGTGGATGGTTGCAAAATTATGGAGAAGGCAAGTGCAGCTGTATGTCAAGATGATCTAGCCATTTCAAATGGTTGCTTATGGGGTCTATATATAGGGAATTTTCAAGGGTAACTCCTAGGACAACAAGGAGCCTCGTAGACGAAAAGCCTGGAAGATTCCATGGTATATTCGCTGGTAGAGGTAACAGTCATAGGAGGTGGAAAGCCAGCAGCCAGCAGCCTGAGAATGGCTGGGCGCCTGGTATGAGCGCTTGGTATGTGCGCCTGGTTGGTGTGCTAGCTAGGTGTGCTAGGTAGGTGTGCTAGGTAGGTGTGCTTACTAGGTGTGCTAGGTAGGTGTGCTTGCTAGGTGTGCTAGGTAGGTGTGCTTGCTAGGTGCTCCCTACTTGTCTAGATTTCTAGTTGGACTGCGGGCCTGCTATGGGTTTAGGATTGGTTCAAGGGTTAGCCACATCCAAAGCAACATCTGGAAAGCTCATCTATGAGTCACCTCAAAATCGGGGTGTCTACACATTCCTAGGATCCATAGGTGATAGATATTATTATCCCCAACTAATCTCTGAGTTTTATGCCAATATGACTATTTCTCATGACTTTATACAATCCTATTTAGTTGGCAGAGATATATCCTTTGACGATGTGCTCATAGGTCGGTTACTTAAAATTCCTTCATCTGGAGTAGATATCACGCTCTCAATTTATGAACTTAATTGGTCCTATTCCGATATCAACAAAGTCATTTCCCTAAACCCTTGGAGCACCTTCAAACCAAATAAAATCAACTAACTTACCGAACAATCTAGGATAATTGCATATATCATAGCAGCCAATAGAAAGGACATTTTTATGAATTAGGTGAACTCACTTGTAAAGCTGTATATGCAATTACCAAGAAAATACAAGTCAATTAGGCTAGAGTTATAGTTCATTGCATGATCCATGTTAAAACCAAGTTATTTTTTAGCTCGATCCTTATCTATCTCTTTGAGCACTTTGATGTTCCTTTTGAAAATGATCTATGATGGTTGTCAAAACAAAACCCTTAGGAACTTCAACCATAGAAAAAATGGAACAAGCAATTGATAGGTCAAAGACGACAAAAGGTTTCTATCCCTCATCTTCTAGTGCTCCACATGTTGAAAAAGACTCCGAAGGTTTTGAAGAGGACACAATTGTCAAGAAGGTTGACATGCTACAACAACAAATTAATGAATTGAAAATTCGTCAATAACAGCAGTATGAGAAAAATCAAGTGCAAATGGAACTCATCCTATCAAGGCTTGAAGAAACCACAAAAATCACTCACTCCAAGTTAGAAGCCTACCAGGAGCAACTTGAGGAGTACCATGCTGATATGTAGGAGTACAATCATAGAGACTCACCTCCTGAGTGATTGTGAGGATTTTTTTTTTTGTTGTGATTTTGTGATATGTATCACCATTGATACATAATCTATTTTGGACATCTTAATGACTAATCTTACATGCTCTTACTTGATTGCATTTGATATTACTTGTTGAATTTTCGTTTGATACTTGGGTACTTTTGTCAGGGGGAGTTGATATCTAATTCCTTTTGATTATGACAAAAAGGGGGAGATAATACATAATACATAATACATAATACATGTTAAAATCCATGTTGAAAAATCCATGCTAAAAAGACATATCATGATTACATATGAAAAGGCATATTATACAAGGAAATGAAACCATGCCAAAACCATGTTGAAAAATCCATGCTAAAAAGGCATATCATGATTACATATGAAAAGGCATATTATACAAGGCAATGAAAAGACATATTATTCATAATTATATATCTCACATATGTATTACTTAAGGCATATTATCTAGAAATAAATTTTTATGCAAACAATTAAATTTTATCCATGCATATTGATAGGGGGAGCATTCGAAAGTTTAATATGTTTTGTCATCATCAAAAAGGGAGAGATTATTGGAATAAAAGAGTAATTTACGATGATTTTGATGATAACAAAAGTAATCTAATATAATCTAACGAAATGGTTTGAGAATTATTATTGTATCAAAAAGCACAGGTGAATTATCATAGAGGTGGGAATGAAGAAAGCAAAAAGGGGTTTCTTGAAAATTATTGTACTAAAGTTTAAAGTTTTATTGTACTTATTATTACTTCAAAAGGGTGTAAAAACGACATACCGAAAAATAACAGTCGTTTGAGAAAAAGTGGTTTGTGAAATTTTGTAATTGTAAGATAAAAATCGATACTCCGAACAAATTTGGCATACCGAATCAGGAAAAATTGGTACATGACACGACACACCGAAATGCAAAAGGTAGACGATGGAAGCAGAAATCAAAATGGCACACTGGATATTTTCGGCATTTCGAATCAGAAGATTTCAGTATCCCGAAGTTATTTCGGCATACCGAATTGCCTGTGAAAAGTATTATTGCAAATAAAAACGGCTCCCCAAAATATGACCGGTCTTCCGAAGTAACTAGTCGTTACTAGCTGTTGTACTGGCCAGTAGACACAGAATTTTCCCTCCTTAAACCTATAAAAAGGCCTCCTAATCACCCCTTAAGATCATCAAGCACTACTAATCCCTTTTTCTCATATTACCGCCCTTGTTTAAAGCTCCATTCACATTCTTAGCAAAATTTCTTCCAAGTCCACTGATTCAAAGAGCTTATCAAGAGATTGGCACTTGCAGGGAAGATTCAAGGTTGTGTGATCAAGAAATCATTGTAATTCTCCAGTTGGGAGAAGGTTTTGCGGTTTACGGGTGTAGGCAAGGATTTGCCTATCAAGTAAGTGTTTACTTTAAGTTGTTAAAGGGAACTCTCAAGGGTGTTCCTTCTAGGTAATCCTTATCTCAAATGGAGTTGTACTTTGTTATTTTGAGTAGAGTTTTTGGGACATTATTTTAAATGGTTTTGGAAAAATGGATGTTTTGGGAATGATATTCCCAAGGTTTTGGAAAGATTTTGTGGGGGCCAAGATATCTAAGCTCTCGATCGACTTCTCGGGATGAGTGATACCTCTAGAGTTGTGAGCCATTGCTTAGAGTGAGGTCCAAGTGTTTTGGATTTTGTGTGGGACTGAGAAACCAATGCTCTCGGTCAACCTTCAGGGATGGATGATTCCTTAGGGTCGTGAGCTACCTACTTAGATTGAGGTCTATATGGTTTTGTTGAGTGTTGTGGCTTGTGGTTCGTGGTACCACTACTAAAAAATATGTATATTGCAAGGACATCTTGCAAAGACATAATGAGGACAAGTCCTTGTTAAAATTTAATGAGGACCTTTAATGAGAACTTGTCCTCGTTGTATACTCACTAGTGGTGAAATGACAATTTTTGCTCAGGCTTTTTCTCTACACCCAGCCTCTTCTCCTTTCTGCATTGATCCTTTCTTCTATTTCCTCACGCCCTTCTTCCATTGCCAATGACCCTCACGCCCAAATACCCCCACCCCTCCTCCCTCATCTTCCACTTCTCCCTCTCCTCTTCCTCTTCCTCTTCTCCTCTCCTCCTCCTCCTCCTCTCCCAACCCTAGTCTTCTCCTTCCCCTCATGCCCTTCTTTTGCCGCCAATGATAGATTCTTGCTGGATGAGCAGAGGGAGGTCATTAAGGTAATGATGCAGAATGCGGAGGTGCTCTTGTCCTCTGCTATGTTACCAACTGATCACCACATCAAGGTGCCTAATGGCGTTAGGGTCGTCGTCGTCAGGGGAGTGGTTAGGCACGTCAGATGATCACACTCCAAGAAGGGGTAATTCTTGTTTCTCTCCCTCACTCATCCTTGCCATGGAGGTTGCCACTATGTCTGCAATTATTTCTACACATGGTATTTTCCTTCAATTCCTATTTTTGTTATCCATTTCATTAAAATGAAACTATGCTAGAAATATTTTTCATTGAATGCATGTTAGTTATGAGTTAATCTGTATCATACTAAATAATTTGCATGTTACATTTCTTGTCTTATTTATTTGGAATGTCCATGTAAATGCTAGAGAAGACCTAGCTTTTCACAACAACATACCTTCACTTTATCTTTAAATAAAATGAAATGCATATTTTTACAGGTTAATTTTTATGAATCTTTATACACTCAGTTTCTCTTGATTTAGTATTTGTTATTACGTCCCTCAGGTTAATATTTTCTTCTTAGGCAGATAGCATTTACCTTAATCGTGTTCCCTTGCCTACTTTTTTTCCTATCAAAAGAAAGAAGTTAGGAAGACTCTTGCTAGTGAATTCAATAGTGTCAAGCATGTGAGAGGCATTTTGTCTATGGCAAGGTAAAAGAATTCTCTCTTGATTTTCGTTTTACTTTGAGGAATTCTAGGTTTTTGGCTTAGTTTAGTCCACAGGGCTATAATTACTTACAACAAATGTGGGAGATCAGGACTATAATTGTTTTTTTAGTTTGTTCCAAGACTATAATTTTTTTAAAATTCCTGACAAAGAATGGTTCAAAGGACCATTTGCTATTTTTTAAGTGATTTTAAATTTCTCTTAAATAGTTCAAGCTGTTGACTTATTACATGCAATTATTTTGGGTGTTGCAAATAGTATAATTTGGTTCATGTATTTATTGTTCCATATCTGTCAGAACACCATTTTCCCCTTTACTTGAGTATTCAAGCACTGATACCTTAGACTAGTATTTCTCAATGAGTTCAGGTGTCATGCATGTTTTTGCTATAAGATGGAGTTTTAACCTTTTGTTTGTTATTGATGAATTATTGTTATATGATATTATTCTTTCATTTGTTTTTTCCTCATCTTATTTTACATTTTGTGTTGCTCTTTTCTCTAACTATTATGATGGCTAAGCAAGCATATCTTTTGATTCCTAGCTGAGAACCCATGCATGAAAAGATGTTTGAGGTATGTAATCCTAGTGAGATTTTTTGCTTGCTGGTGTAAATACATCATATTAGTTTGCCATGTTTTTCTCTGTAGGATATTACCCTTCTCAAATCTTTATGTCTTTAGTGGCTGATTATAGTTGTATGTGGAGATTTTCTCCATCTTCTTTTGCATTTCTAGTGTTTGCATTCATAGGTGGTGATGACTATACACATACAAGCTATTCAAGCCCTGCTCCTTTTCACCCTCATCCTGCTCCATCACCTATTTAGGGACCTCTTCCCCTATGGTAAGAATGAATGTTTATCTTTGGTACAACATATGATTGTATTTTGCTCATTTTCATTTTAAGCATACAATTGTGCAACAATAAGTGTGCATTTGGAACTTAATTTGATCTCCATATGGTTCCAATTATATGATGTTTGTTCTGAACCAAGTCATTTACATGGATTTTCATAATTATATACCTTCTTCTGCTCCATATGATCCCTACAGTGGCTATCCAATGCCTCAAATAGCTATGCCTACTCCTGCTAACAAAACATTTTTTCTTGTAATTTTGTTTTATTTATTGTATTATTCTGTTATTTGTTTTTTGATAAACCTTTGATTCATCTCTGTATTTTATTTACTTAGGATGATGCTTATTATTTCAGGAATAAGAATCATTCTATCCATTTCCTGAAAAAAAAGGGCTTATTGGAAAATCATGGACTGCTCAAGTTAATTCTCCACCAATAGTTAACATGGACAAGTCCGGGAGTTGTCATCTTGGTGAATGCTTGGTGTTTTTTGTCTTATGATAATCATTGTTTTAGCTCTTTGAACATTATTCTTCTATATTGATCTAGAATTTGAAGTATCTCATTTGGTTATTCGTAGTCTATGTAATGCCCTAATCCTGGGCACGCTACCAAGATCACAATATCATAAGTAGAATTACACTAATTACAGTAATAATTAAATAACTATAACTAAGGCTCATATCTAAAAAACAATGTGCGGCTAGAAGCTCCTACTCTGGCATCGGAACTCGACTGCACACGATATGCACCTGAAACCAAACAAAGCACGCGTGAGTGACATCTAAGTCACCCAGTACGTACTCCAAACACACAACAACAAAATCCAATAAAAATGTCAAAAACTCAATTTTTAATTTATAAAACTTGGTTTTCTTTTGGAAGTCCTATTTTAAAACCTTATTCCCTCTTTCTTTTGAAATCGTTTGGGAATCTATTCCCAAAACTATATATATTTTTTTCAAAACTCACATTTCCTTTTTCTTTTAAAATATCCGGAAATCGTTTCCAAAACTATATTCTTTCTCAAAATTCATCTTTCTTTTTATTACTTGGGATTTCTTCCTAAGACTTAAACCACTTTCAAAAACTCATACCCTGAGAAACCACATTTCTGATTAGATCTAGCCTAAAACACAATGCCTCACGGGCTAAAAACTAAAAATCATAAATACTGGTTGGGAACTGGTTAAAATATAATTCTTATTTTATTCTAGGAGTTTTAGGACCATTCATAAGTCTAATCTTAGCCAAACCACATTTCTTTCCCTTTTTCATAAAACCACACACACTTTTCTTATTCATTTCCACTATTCTTTATTGATGTTATCTTAATCAGGGGTAACCAGGCACACAAGCAGTAAGCGAGGACATCATTTCCCCTACCTCCCTACATTGCCGCGGTGAAATTTCCTATGCTGGTTGACATCGCCCTGCCCAACATAAGCACGGGGATACGTCTTTGTCTGACATCCCATCGGTGACCCGAACAACTAGGTTCAATAACCCAGGCTCAGCCTACATTGTCGGTGACCCAGACACCTAGGTCTCATACACCCAAGCCCAGCCTACACAGTCACGAGCTCGATGACCTGAACAACTAGGTTCAATGACCCAAGCTCAACCTACACTGTCTCAAGCTTGGCAACCACAGTCATATCTGACTATTGGCTTCATCGGAGTCTCATATTCCTACCACATTGTCGACACCAACCCCCGTGGTTCCTCGACACATTATTAGTGTTTTATTTTCAAAACTCTTTAAGTTTTCCTTTTCAAAATCATTTCCATTTTATTCTCTTGGTTGCAAGAATCTTACCCCATGCAACACCTGACCCTTTTCTCGGGTCCCAACTCAATTCATTTAAAACCATGTTTTAAAATCATAAATTGGGACTCATGCCCAAAACCACACATTAAATTACTTTTATTCATTTTCAGGTCTTTAAACCCAAAATCATTCCCAAATATACTTATTTAGGTTCCATATTCCTCCATGTCATTTACATGGGGAAAACACCATTAACACATGCTCATCGTCCATTTAAAACCTTTTATTTCCATTTTATATTCACATTTATATATATATATCAGGGCTAAGGTAAAATCGACAGACCGAAAATAAAGTTCGGTATACTGAAAATCCCTAGTTTGATACACCGAACATTTTCGGTATACCAAAACTCCCTGTTTCGGTCGACCAAGTGATTTCGGCCTACCGAAACCAGGTATCCTGGCTTAATTTGATAGGAATTCAATATGCCGAATCCAGTTTGGCATGCCGAATTTCTCGCAACCAGGTTACTCCCTTGTTTTGGCCTTCGCATTTGTCAGAACTGGGAGCCTCCGACGGACCCCTCAAACAAGCACCATAAAATGCAAGTAAATCATGGGGTGTAGACCCTTGAGTCTACCTCAAAACCCCTCAAATCATTCATCAATCCATTCACTATGCAATTTACACGAAAATCATAATGGGAAGAAGCTCGTATGAAACTACTGTGGCATACATCCCTAAAATCCATACAAATCCACCAAATTCCATCCTAATCACATGATTTCTACATGTTCATGCTATTTATCACATTTCCATACATTCTACGATTTTTCTACAATTTTACATACATTTATTTTCATTTTCATGCATTTAACATGTTGAACTGAAAACATGGAAACAAGAGAGGAAGGGGGTCGTGTACCTCAGGTAGCACACTCGGCGTCCTCCCCACACCCCAGTGTAGCCCTGGTGACCCATGGCAGCGGCACACACGGCCCAATCCTTCCTTCCCTTCCTCTGGCTCCTCTTCTCGTCTTCTCTCCTTTTCCTCCTCCACTCGGTTCGCTCTCCTTCCCTCGGCCTCCTTCCCTCTATATCTCCCTCTCCTCCTTGCGTCGTGCCGACTGCTCATCCCGTCGGAAGAAAGGGGGTGACATGGGCTGATGGAGGAAGAAGAAGAAGATGGGGATGGTGAGGACTCGTGAAAGAGGGAGAGAGAGAGAGAGTGAGTGAGTGAGAAAAAGAAGGAAAGAAAATGAAGAAAAGGACTAGCGCGCAAATCGAGGTGACTGTGCATCCTTAAATCGGACTCCACATTGGTCCCAAATCACAACTAGGTGCACAGTACGCCAACCAAAACCCCACAATCACAAGAAGCAATAGATTATCCATTAATAAACCATTTACACAATATTACAATTAATTACATAGTTTGTAATTAAAATGGATAATCAGGCCCAGGTGTTACATCCTACCCCCTTAAAAGAATTTCGTCCTAGAAATTCAGCTCTAATAAAACAAGTAGGGGTACTGTCTTTAGATGTCCACTTCGTGCTCCCAAGTAGCCTCTTTCGTACCATGGTGTTGCCACTGAACTAACTCCAATGGAATCACTTTATTCCTAAGGACTTGCTCTTTTCTATCCAGTATCTGAACTGCATTCTCAACCATAGACAGGTCCTCACTTAGCTCTTCTGGCTGCACTGGTATCACCTGAGACGCATCAGCCAAACATTGTAACCATACCGGCGACAGCCTCGAGGACTAGGGCGCGAAAGGCCAAAATACACGAGGGTTGGCAAAGTCACGGCAAAAATAGTATGAAAATAAAAATACAAATGCAGGAGTCGCCACCTAGTCTATTAAAATGGAAGACAAGGAAAACCATAAAAACATGCAAATCATGTAGTGAAAAAGCATGTCATAAACCAGTAAATGGGTAAGGATCCCTGTTACGCACGAGGAAGGTATTAGGCACCCTCATGCGCTCGATAAATTGGTCTTCTATAGGTTTCTCATTTACTTATGAAATGTCGGCTTTTCAGCCTTTGCTATACGCCCGAGGGCTATATGCCATGCCATGCTATGTGAGAATGGTGTCTTATGCTAAAATATGGGTGCATGGAGTGCAGGGTGTGTCTTAATGCTCAGAAGGATCACTCATATCGCGGGTCAAGTATTGATGCAAGGGTATCGCACAAATAAGATCAAAGATCTGATAACTTCGAGTGATTTTTCATCCTTGCTTTGCTGTATGCCAAATGCAGTCTAACATGCATGGAAATGGCTAAAAATAGAGTTTTGTCCTCCCGATATGTCAAGGAAGAAAGCCAGAGAAAACTGAAAGCAAATCGAAGCTTGAAATCATGCTAAAAACCATGCGAAATTTGCTGTGTGCTACTGAAAACAGGTTGTTGCGCCTGTTAGGTGCGCTAGACTGGTGCTCCAATCGGGTGCGCCAGCTATGTGCTCCTGTGTGGGCCAGAAAAATGTGCCAAGGAAAATACTAGAAAGCCATGCATATGAATGCATTCCATTAAACCATGCCATGTAAAACCCTTTACAAAACTTGAAAAAAATATGCTTTAAAAGTGAAAGAAATGCAAGTGTAATGACTTGTGGACCTTGTGCTCAAGGGCTAGTAGCCTCACACAAGGTTCCAACCTATTCATGCTAAGATGTATGCAAGAAGGTTTAGACATATATCTGGATCATCGGCTGATGCACAAGATTCTCCATATTGGAGTAGAGTCAAACAGCCTTCCAGATTTTAGCCATGGACTGAACATTCACGGGGAGAAAAACAACTAGAAAACAATCTTGTTTAGAGTTGTAAACATGCATGCAAAACCATGGAATATCAGAGAACCAGCAACAAAAGAATCGGACGCAAAGTCATCGGAAAACTATGCATACAGGGATGCAAAAGTGAGTGTTTTGGTCTCTGACCAGTCTAGTGCACCTGAATGGTGTGCCAGAGTGGTGCTCTGGGCTGGGGCGCCACTCCAGTGCTCCAAAATGGTGCTCCCTAGAATGGCTGAATCAGACTGCAGTCTGATTCAGAATCTAGTCCAGATTTAGAGATGAATGACTATTCTTTAACCCAAATCAGTTTATGCAGAGGATGAAAGACTAAAACATGATATCACCCTATCAAATGTATGTCTTTATCTTTTGATTCCAAATCACGTTAAATCATGGGTTTATGGGCTGCATATGCTTGCATGGGATCCTAAAAAAATAGGAAATGAGAAAACAATCTGAACAAAACATATGCATGATGGATACATAAAGAACATATCTACTGCATCTTTCCTAGCATACATGTTCATGAGCTAGGATTTCTCATGTAAGAAAATAAGGAAAAAAAGAAAAGCAACTCATGAGAACTACAAGGTGCAGATTTTTATCATGCAGATCTACATGTTGAATATCTTGCACAGGAAACAAGCAATCTCATTATAAAACTCTTATGCAGACAGTAATCAAAATCAGGTTATATGTGAATGCATGGCATGTTTTAGCTTGGTGAAAGAGCTGAAATTAAAGAAGAAGGAAAAGAGAAGACCTACCTCCCAAGATGTTCCTTCTAGAAATATCAAAGATAGAGGGATCCTTGTTGGTTTGGAAGGGCCGAGGATGCCTTGGAATGCAAGGGAATACTCCAGAAAAACGAGAATAGGCTGCTGGAAAGAGTATATAGCTTGTACAAGATGCTTGCTCAGATCAGGATTGCTGAAATCAAGGTTTCTAACCTCTTCTAATTGTAACCATGCCGGTGAGGAGATTCCGCAAAAGAATGCGAAATCGGTCGGCAAAATCACGTCGAAAAAAACAAAACAAATATGCAAAAATGCAGGAGTCGCCACCTAGTCTATTATGGAAGACGAGGAAAACCATAAACATGAAAAATCATGCAAAACAATAAGGACAGGTCTGCGAAAACTAAAAGAGGTGGGTAAGGAT
>JAMKQA010027665.1:0-23082 GCA_024699735.1 Posidonia australis
TACTTGTAAGTAATAATGATTATAATTAAAGTTATTTTAATAATATGCACTTATATTTTATATTATCTTTAACTAATTTTTTGTGTTTATTTATACAGGATAGGTACACCTTGTATCAAGAAAAATATGGAGACAATGTCGATGAACACCCAGCCTTTGACAAGAAACTTTGAAAGCAAGTTTCAATGGAAAGGAACATGGGCAGTTCATCAAGAAAGCAAGGCTTGGGTGGTTTGGATCCATACTACTCAAAAGATACAACTATTGGTTCTTCCACGGCTTCTACTGGGCAGTATCGTCCTACGCCTTAGGTTTCATTTGATTCGGAGTACTTTAGTTCTCACTTGTCACAGATGGCAACTACATTAGAGAGTTTCAGATCCGACATACGCTCAGGAATAAGGAATGAAATAAGGACTAAAGTAAGGAATGAAATAAGAGATGAAATACATGTTTTAGAGGATCGACTTGTAAGGTAAAATTTTATTTACTTTTATAATCTTTGATATATATAAATTGTCAGGTTGAATTCAATATTATAATTTAATCATTGTTCACTACAATATATATTATGTTTATGTAGACACCCCAAATTTGAGGTCATTTGGCAGCAGGCTTCTCCAGATGACGCTCTGGTTGCGACCACCAAAACCCTAACCTACACAAATCCAATCAGACCCACACTAGCCCACTCTAACCCAATTAAACTTAAAACCAAACAAATTAAATTAAATCCACTTAAAATCCACATAAAACCTAATTAATTAAACAAATAAAACCCTAATCAAGTAAAATCCATTTAAATCCAATTAAAATCCAATTAAAACCCTAATTCAAGTAAAATCCACTAAAATCCACTTAAAATCCAAAATCCCTAAATAAACCCTAATTAAAACCCAAACCCTAATTCAAATCAGTTAATTAAACCCATAAAAATCCCAAAACAAAAATCAAATAAATCTAAAATAAGTCAAAACCCTAACTTAAAACCAATTAATTAAACCTTAATCACAAATTTAATTAAAATAATAAAACCTAAATAAAAGCCTAAGTTAAAATTCAAAATCTTAATTTAAAGCTTAAAGTTAAAAAATCCTAAAATCCATGAAAATCATTGAAATAAAATAAAACAAAAAAACTTGAAATAATTAAAACCCTAAATCGAAACCTAACTAAAATGCTTAATTAAATCAAGTGAAAATAATTTAAGCAAAATACTTAATTAAATCAAGTGGAGACTAATGAAATCTGAATTTAATCTAATCAAATCCAAACTTTAAATCAATCAAATCAGAATTTGAATTTAATTCAAATAAATCCAAAATCAAAAAATCAAGAGAAAACAATTTAATTCATTTAAAACCAAGACAAATCATTTAATTAAATCATCAAATAAAATCTTAATCAAATTAAAACATTAAAACACAAATAACCAACCCAAATCCCCAAATCAAATCACAAATAATCAACCCAAACTTGATTTTAAAACACAAAACAAAAGAAAAACAAAGAAAACAAAAAAACACCAAACCCTAACCCGTTTCAGCCCAATAGGCCTAAAAATCCTTAAACTAGAAAACTATACAAAACCCAAAAATAATTCCGGCAAGCCTTCATTACCGGCGACCCCTTGATTTTCGACGAAATCTCCGAGGATCAATCTCGGATTTTCCGACGTTGAATCCTTAACCCCGCGATCACTGAACTTTCCTTCTCACATCCGGTTTCCCTGAATCCTGTTGCTCTTTTACAGGTTGTTTTGCGAGTACCTCTGTCAGAGCTCGAGAGTCCTCGTTCTCTGTTTCCCCTTTGGTGATAGATCTCGATCATCCTTCCCCGAGCTACCCGTTGCTTTCGACGATAGCTCATCTTAGAATCCGTCCTTTGTCTTGTCGCCGCAGTTCGATTTTCACTCATTCTCGTTCTGCCATGACCCAACACTTTGGTGAGTCTTTGACTTCTGTTGCTCTAGAGGTGACTACCTCCTCCATCCCACCTTTGACAGTGACCTCTTCCGCCTCTGTCACTCTTCCCGACAGCCATCTCCTGATGATTGGGAATCCCTCAGGTATCCGAAACTGGCAGGCTCACACCACTGCAGAGCCGGTCATCGAGGTTGTCACTGTGACGGCCGTGTGCATTCCGGAGACTCCACCCCTGGCTTATCCCTTGGCCGGATCTGTTACTTTTGACACCCAGCCGTCTGCGGTGACACCTTGGATAGGATTTCTTTCCACTAGACAGTCTGGAGTTCAGCCTCCTCTTGGATCCCTCGAGCCTTCAACCTCAACCTCCGATGCTGCCATCGAGGGGTCTCATATCCTCCATACCCCGCAGTTTCTTTAGCTTGCTCAAAAGCTCTAGGGCATGGGCTTTTGTATCGTTCCAGCTCTTGTCGCTCCACCTGCGGGTCCAGAGGTCCCTCTGTCACCTCCCCTTGCATGTCATGATGCACCCACTACACCGCCTCCTCAACCATTGCTCCAACTCCTCACAGCCTCGGTGATGGCAAAACCAGCTTCGCCTGCAACACTCCCACTAGTCACTGCACAGCATACCTCCTATGCACCTAGTGGCTAGCCTCTAGGCATGGTAGGGGCGCTGCATCCTCAGGCTTTATTCCCAGGATCTATCCCAGGATCGCAGCGGCACCCCGTGCCCACTGCACCTCACTTAGCTCATCATACACCCCCTTTTCTCTCCTTGCATCAGAATCAGGTTTCTGCATATACCTTACAACACTTTACACCGATGCACGGGTACACTGGCCATCGCGCACTGACACCAGCAGATGCGGTGGTGGATCTGGATGAGCACCTCGGTGCGACCCATACGGCGTACGCAAGAGCCATCCCAGCTGCACCACTCTCAATGGCAGCAACTTCGGACGCCCTCCATGCCAAGGTGGGTGATCTCGAAAGAGCACTTCGACAAGTGCAGGGAGGAGACTGCCAATCTTACCGATTCCGGGACCTCTGTTACTTTCCAGAGGCAACTCTCTTGTCGAACTTTCAAGTCCCAGATTTTGAAAAATACAATGGTAAGGGCTGTCCTATATATATATATAGGATCAGGGCCTGGATTGGCCGACCGAAATGGAATGGTCGACCGAACCTAGACTCAAGGCACCAGATCGGCAGACCGAAAAACCACTTGATTGACTGAAAACCCTTGATTCGGTAGATCGAAAACTTTCAGTCGACCGAACCAAGAATTTTATCAACACCTAAGACTTCCAAAATAGTAGCTGAACGAATTCGATCAACCAAACCAGGGGTCAAGGGAACAATCTGCAACAAAAACGACATATCGAAATAATTCGGCATGTAAAACTAGGTGACTACAAGGCATCCTAAAATGGGACTCAAAGCCCAATCCTGCAAATCACCAATCTAAATCATGCAAACAATATATCAAGATGAAGATCTTGACGAGATCTTTCAAACCAGACAAGCAACACCGAGATCCATCAAGCAAATCTCGAGAAATCAATAGAAAACACAATGGGGGAACTATTCACCCTAAATCATAAATACAACCATAAATGGCCCACAAATGCACAATAAATTCTATAAAATTTACTACGATTACCAGTACACTATCATGCACGATACAAATTTGGAACTAAAATAAAATCTATGGGGTGTGTACCTCCATCGAAGATGCAGTGGCACGAAACAGACGGCACCACTCTTTCTCCAACCACGAGCTGCTCCTTTCCTCCATGCGATGACAGCGGCACAGTGGGGACTGCATCTTTCCTACTCCGACCATCTTTCTCTTTCTCTCTCTCATCTCACCCTTCTCTCTCTCCATTTATCCTCCCTTCAACGAAGAAGAAGAAGAAGAAGAAGAGGAAGAAGAGGAAGGAGTGGGGTTGGGGCCCGAGGAAGAGAAAACAAAGAAAAGAAAGAAGGAAAGGAAAGAGAAAGAAGGGAAGGAAAGAAATGAAGTCACAAGCACGAAACTAGACCACGTGACCTTCCACGTTCACGTGACTCATGCAGACCGAGATCTGCTACCAGAGCATAGAGCGAACCCTCAAAACTCCCACGAGGGTTGACACAACACCGAAACCACACCACACCAAAAAGGCCAAAAACCCACTAATCCAGGCGTAAGACATTGCGAAAGCTGCAGGAGACCCAACATCTGACAACCCAGAACTCCATTAAAATATCTGACCAAAGTACCACTTCTAAAACTAGGTCATTACATAGAGCTGCCTATAATGATAAAGTTTCTCCTACAAGAAGGAAAGAGTATTGGCCTAGAATTGCTGATGACAGACATTCTATTCCTCCCAAGTGTTGGCTTCAAACTTGAGGAAGAAGAAAGGCAATAAAAGAATCAAAATATAGTGAAACAATTATAAGGTAATGCCAAAAATACAAGCAACTAGGTCACCATGTAAAAAAAATGTAAGAATGTGCCTACTTGTTGATAATATAGTAACATTCTGTGAGACATGATAATGTTTATATCACACTTTATGAGACATGATTGTGTAGTATGACATGATAAATTTTGTATCATACTTTTGAAACATGTTTCTATGGTATTTAAGTATCACACTCTATGAGACATTAATAATATTGCAAATCTAATAATAATGAGACATGATTAAAGTAAAATAAAACATGAATAAGGTGAAATGAGATATAATTAAAGTAAAATAAGATATTATTAATATGAAATGAAACATGATTAATAAGAAAGAAATAAGATTCAATATTCAATAGACTTGTTAACCTGTTAACAACTTTGTACATAGATAATTAGTTAAAATTAACATAAAAAATGAGACATTAATAATATTACAAACATGATTAATGTGAAATAATACATAATTGAGGTGAAATGAAACATGATTAAGGTGAAATGAGACATGATTGAGGTACAATAAGACATGAATATATAAGAGGTAATGAGACATGATTAAAGTGAAATGAGACATAAAAAAGGTGAAATGTGACATAATTGAGGTGAAATGAGATATGATTAAAATGAAATGAAACATAAATGAGGTGAAATAAGACATGATCGAGGTAAAATGAGACATGATTGAGGTAAAATGAGATATTATTGAGGTGAAATGAGGCATGATTAAGCTGGAAAGAGACATGAATATGGTAAAATGAGACATGATTAAAGTAAAATGAGACATTATTAAGGTAAAATGAGACATAAATAAAGTGAAATGAAACAATATTGAAGTAAAATGAGATAGGAAGGACAATATTGAAATGTAGAAAAGTCTATAACCCTTCTTATAAAAAAAAACTAGCCATATCTTGTTAATTCCACTTTGGAATGGAATTATGTTGCTAATTTCACAATAGTTCGTGAATCATATAGAGTACACATTCATTGGATTAATTCTAGCTTATATCCCAAAAAGTCCTAGCTCTTGTTGGGTAAAAGAGATATAAGGAGAATTAATTACAACTACCCAACAGTTACATAAGTTCAACTGCTTCAGACCTATTTTGAGCTCCTGATGTACGGTAGGTCTCCCTTTTCCAAGAACAGTGCACCTCTAGCCTTATTAGGAAAATTTGAACTACGAAAAAAAACCTCTTGAAAGCTTTGTTCTGAATATCTAAATTAGCAAAAATATCAGCTATCCCATTGCCTTCTCCATAACGATGCTGCATACAAATATGGTTTTGAACCATGCTTAGCAGTTCCTTCCACTTGTCTTGTATTCAATGCAATATATGTTGTAAATATAATTACCTATATATACAAACATCCATTTTATATCAGCTTCTAAAAGGAGAAAATTGTTCGACAGAGTATGTAATAGAAATTGCAGGTGGTTGCACAGGTGATAGGTTTTCCATGTGATAACAATTGTAATTTCATAAAAATGCTAGGCCGACAGTTATGTAGGTCAAAGTTCAGCTTAATCACTCAAAAGTCCGTTTTGGAATTCTTTATGGAGTCTATATGGCATTTTCCTTCTTTATTGCTTAAAAATCGTTGAGTTTGTGATTTATGACGGCCAAAGAGTAGATCTTGGAGTTTTATTCAACTGTTTTTAATGAAATAATTGCCCATCCTTTTTCTACTACATTGCAATATATAAGAGGAAGATGAGTACGTTGCGGTTACTATTTTAATTGGACTCAAAGGAGGGAAACAAGAGAAGCATCGATCTTAAACGAAGGCATCGAGGATATTTATATGGTGAATTTGGAAAAGGTTCAGATCGAGTGCATCAGCAAAAACATTTGTTTATGTTAGCATGGAATTTAGCACATAATAACAACAACAACAATTGAGCCAACAGTTTCTCCCTCTCTCTCTACCATTAATTCTGCTACGGACCATGGTTTGTGGATACGAAATCATCTATCCGTTCTATGTAATGGTCTACCTAGTTTTCATGTCACCATTTATTGACGTAACGTCTACTCTGATATCATTTATAATATTATGAATGATACGAGTTCGTATTAATCATGATACGAGTTCGTATTAATCATGATACGAGATTGTGCAAGACTTTGTTTCTTTTTGATACATGTAAAATCCCGTATCATAAATGGTACTAGAAATGCCATTAATTTGGGTAGATGCTAAGGTAACATGTATTCTACGTATTCTGTCATGTAGGATATGTATGATTTAGCGACAAAATTCATGTCGACATTACATTTTCCTCTCATTCTTCTTCATCTTCTTCTTCTTCTTCTTCTTCAACTTACCCCTCTACTTCCCTCACTGCAGACATGGCTTCTAGAGCTGATTCTCTAGTCCCTGCAGCTGAGAACCTACAAACCCAGCAATTGCCCCCCAAACCCACCCATAACCCCATCCTTCAGGCGGCTAACCGTGATCTGGATACTGGTGGAGATCCAACAATTGACTATGCTGCTCGGGCTAACTGGCTTTGTGCTGCGGTGCTTGGTGTGAACGATGGGCTCGTCTCCGTCGCTTCCCTTATGGTCGGCGTCGGGGCCGTGAGCCAAACTGCGAAGGCTATGGTCGTTTCTGGCCTCGCCGGGCTTGTCGCCGGTGCATGTAGCATGGCTATAGGAGAATTCGTCTCTGTCTATGCACAGTATGACATCCAGAAGGCTCAGATAGAGAGGAAAGAGGCTGAAGGAATGGAGAAAGGTGAGGAGAAGGAAAATCTTCCGAGCCCCGTACAAGCGGCAGGAGCGTCGGCTCTAGCGTTTGGGCTGGGAGGGCTGTTGCCTCTCCTCACCGGAGGATTTGTCCGGCCATGGGGAGCGAGGGTGGGGGTGGTGTATGGGGTGACCAGTCTGGGTTTGGGTGGATTTGGTGCTGTCGGTGGCTTCTTAGGAGGTGCTTCTGTGAAGAAATCAGCTCTCAGGGTGTTGATTGGTGGCTGGTTTGCCATGTTGTTCACCTACGGGGTGCTTAGGCTTTTTGGTTTTGTCTTCAAGATGGAAGTGTCATCTGCCTAGGTTTCAATATTATAGCTACTGGTTCTATAAGAGATCCATGTGCCAGATTTGAGCTTAAGTAATGTTGTATTATTTTCGTCTTTCCTTCTTGTTGCCTTAAATCCAATATTCCTTTTCAGGAAGGATGTACGATAACTGGACTAAAATAAATTTTGCTTTCAAGTCTTTGGATCTAGGTCTAAATTGATGTTGAACAAAAAACATCATTTGGATGAAATATGGTATTCTTACAGTTCACAGAAAAAGAGATCTTAACTTCCATTTTCAATTCAATAGATGGTGAGAGATGACTGGCAATTTTGGTTGAATAATTTCTTGATTATTTAGATTGTAGCAGAAGTGGACTCCATTATCTTCATTGAATTGCAGAATCTTCTGTCCGATATACTACGGTGTACCTACCTACTACAAGCAATAACAAAGTTCATATTTAGGACAGGAAGTTTCAATATATATTGCATCTGACACAAATTATTCTAAACGAGTCGATCTCTTCTTTTCATGTTAAGAATTACAAGATGGTTCGGTGCAAGGTACGTACTAACATTGTCTCTGGTTGTTCTTAATCTTTCTTTCTCCACTAACTAATTAGAAGGTCATCTCTTCTTTTCATGTTTATCACTATGTGGGTATGCCATGGTCATCGCCATGATAGCTAAAAGACCCAGAGAAAGAGAGAAGATAGAGAGCGAACGAGTTTCACTTGTGGATTCTCAGTGAAAGAAAGATGCAGTAATTCCTTCTTGCTCTAATCAATATTTAACAACATGTAATGCTTACAATATCTACTCTTATCTGTTTTTTAAGCACAAAAAAAGGCGAGGTCCAATCCGAAATAAAGCCCTTGGTAGACAACGTGCATGTGAGGTTCTCCTTTTTGTTCCTCTTCATGGAAATAATTCTTTGAGAACACTGATTTTTATATGTTCTTAATCCTTTCTATTCCCAAAAGACATGGGACTAAAAGCTTGTAAAGATCTTACGTTATCTTATAATTTCCTCAAACACTAATTTGAATACCACATTTCATCCAAATTATTCCTCTAAAGAGTTCGGTAACATTAAATTCAATTTCCCTCTCAAACTAATTGAGTCTATAACATAAAATCCAAAATCACTTTTATAAAGCTTGTTTTACCCACGATCAATATTAGGATTTATGCTAAGGAACCAACTTTACATATATTATTCTTTAGCATCTTTCGTAGGTTATACTTGAGCTTAATCTCTTTTCTATAACTTGCATACGAAGATTGGGCAAGCTTGTTGGTGATGGCCACCAAAAAAGGAACATGAGGTTGTAGATTGTTGCAATATTGCATGCTGGGCAGGTAATAGGGGTGGCAATTTCTAATCTGATCTATGAACCCAACACACTAACTCGACATTTAAATGAGTCAATTGACACCCTTCTGTTATAAATCGACCCTTATATTTCAAAAAATGGTTCAAACACCCTTCTATTTGTAGCTTAATTATTTTAAATCCCCTTAATGTTAGTTGACCATGAGTTTACTATTCATTTCTAAGCATAACCATAGTTGAATAGTGACTATAGGTAAGAAGAATGTTTTCATCCTTGATTAACCTAACATGAAAAGAACCCATTTCGTTTTCTCATTTCGACATCTAAACCTCCACCCCCGATCTCTATCACCCCCTAACACTCTGCCCCTTCCATCTCAAACCCCAAAAATTGTAGTGTTGAAGCCTTGATGATGCTCGATAATAACGATGCTACATCATAGAAGACTAAAAGGTTTATTTCATAAAATAGGGGGTGATTTCAAATGTCCTTATAAGGATATAATTGTCAGTCAGAGGCTGTTAGCATAGTAGGCGATGGAAATGAACACAGGAGGTATTTAAAATAAGCTACAAATAAAGAGGTGTTTGAACAATTTTTTGAAATAAAAAAGTCAATTAAAATAGAAGGGTATATATAAAAATTACTTTTTATGTTATTTTTTGTTAATATTCAATGTTAGATAAGATTAAATAGATTCAATGGGTTAAATAGATTATAGTGACTTGTCTAACTTATTTAATAGAATATAAATGAGTCCTGTCTAGTCAACCCGTTATGAAAAATAAAATTAGAATTTGAATAAACAAGCTGAATTTGGGTTGATTGTAAATAAATTAAGTTGAAAATTTGATCTGAACCCAATTCATCATGTAATGCTCTGAACTCGGGCACGTTACATAAATCATAGTATCATTAGCAAAATTACACTAATTACAGTAAAATTAAATAACTGTAACTAAGACTCACCTCTAAGAAATAATGTGTGGCTAGAAGCTCCGACTCCAGCACCGGAACTCAACTACACACGATCTGCAACTGAAAACTAAACAAGCATGCGTGAATGACATCTAAGTCACCCAGTACGTGCCCCAAACACACAAAAACAACGAAAAGACAAAAACGCAACTTTAAATTTATAAAACTTAGTTTTCTTTGAAGATCTAGTTTAAAACATCCTTATCCTTTCTTTTGAAATCATTTGGGAATCTGTTCCTAGGGTTATACTCTTTTCAAAACTCACTTTTCCTTTTTCTTTAAAATTTCTGGAAATCATTTTCAAAACCATGTTCCTTTTCAAAACACATCTTTCTTCTTTATTGCTTGGGATTTCTTCCCAAGACTAAAACCACTTTCAAAACTCATATCTCTGATCAGATCCAGCCTAAAACACAATGCCTCTCGGGCTCAAAAGCAAAATCATAAAAACTGGCTGGTAACTAGTTAAAACACAATTCTTGTTTTATTCTAGGATTTTAGGACCATTCATAAGTCCAATCCCAGACAAACCACATTCCTTTTATTTCTCAAAATCTCAATCTTTTCTTATTCATTTCCACTTTTCTTTACTGATGTTACCTTGATCAGGGGTAACCAGACACACAAGTAGTAGGTGTGGACATCATTTCCCCTACCTCCCTGCACTACCCCCGTGAAATTCCCAGTGTGGGATGCCACTAACCCGGCCAACCGGCCTCAATTTCTTTCATATATGCACGGGGATACGTCTTTGTCTGATGCCCCATCAGTGACCCAAACAACTAGGTGCAACGACCCAGCCTCAGCCTACACCGTCGATGACCCGAATAAATATGTTCAATAACCTAAGCTCAGCCTACATCGTCATGAGCTCGGTGACCCGAACAACTAGGTGCAACGACCTAGGCTTAGTCTACACTGTCTCAAGCTCGGCAACCACAGTCGTATCTGGCAATTGGTTCCATTGGAAACTCATACTCCTACCACGTCGTCGACACCAACCCCCGTGGTTCCCTAACACATTATTAGTGTTTCATTTCAAAACTCTTTAAGTTTTCCTTTTTTCAAAACCATTTCCATTTCCATTGCCATTCTTTTTTGTTGCAGGAATCTATTTCCATGCAATACTTGACCCTCCACTGGAGTCCCAACTCAATTCATGAAAAACCATGTGTTTTAAAATCATAATTCGGTCTCATGCCCAAAACCACACACAATCAACCATTTTATTCATTTATAGGGTCTAAAACCCAGACCATGCCCAAATCAACTTATTTGGGTTCTATATTCCTCGATGCCATTTGCATGGGGAAAACATCAATAACACAAGCTTTACATGCCTTTAAAACCATTTATCCTTCATTTTATATATATTCATATTTATGTATATCAGGGCCAGGACAAAATCGATAGACCAAACCCAGGTTCGGTATACCGAAAATCCCTGATTTGGTCAATCGGATGATTTTGGCCTACCGAAACCAGGTATCCTGGCTTAATCTGGCATACCGAATTTCCCGCAACCAAGGCATTCCCCTATTTCAGTCGACGAAATAGCCGAAAGTGGGACCCTCCGTTAGACCTTCCAAACACACATCACAAATTATCAATAAATCACGAGGTGTAGATCCTTGAGTCTACTTCAAAGCCCCACAAACCATTCATGATTTCATCCACCACACAATCCACATGAAAATCACAAAGGGATGAAGCTCAAAATTTCAATCATTTCCACTATTTTCCTATGATTTTACATGCATTTTTCATCATTTCCATGCATTTAACTTATCAGAAGAAAAGAAGAGAATGGAGGAGAAGGAGGGGTCGCGTACTTCTCCGACGAGTCTCCCCGCTCACTAGTGACTCTCCTTGCACTCCAACGCAACCCCGATGAAGCTTCCTCCTCTGGTGGTCCACAACGACTGCCACCACCTCCTCCGCACGCGTCATTCCTCCTCTCCTTCTTCCTTCTCACGTCGCAGCCCTCCCTCTTCCACTCGCCTCTGCCTCTCTTATCTCCTCCTCCTCACGCAAACCGAGGCAAATGTGCATCCTCAAATTGGACTCCACATTGGTCCCAAATCACAAGCAGGTGCACTGAAGCTAATCACAAGTTCACACATCCAAGAAACAACAGATTATCCATTAATAAACCATTTATATAATATTACAATTAATTCCATGGTTTACAATTAAAAATGGATAATCAAGCCCAGATGTCACATTCTACCCCCATAAAAGAATTTCATCCTCGAAATTCAACTCTAGTAAAACAAATAGGGGTACTGTCTCTAGATGTCCACCTCGCGCTCCCAGGTAGCTTCCTCTGTACCATGGTGTTGCTACTGCACTAACACCAATGGAATCACTTTATTCCTGAGGACTTACTCTTTTCTGTCTAGTATCTGAACTGCATTTTCAACCATAGACAGGTCCTCCCACAACTCCTCTGGCGGCACTGGTATTACCTGGGACGCATCGGCCAAACACTTCCTCAACATCGATACATGGAAGGTGTTGTGCACACTTGCCAACTTTGGAGGCAGATCTAGCCTGTATGCCACCTCACCAACCCTTTTGGTAATTTGGTACGGTCTGATACACCTTAGGCTCAATTTGCCTCTCTTATCGAACCACATCACCCCTTTGGTTGGTGACACCTTCAGGAGTATGAAGTCTCCTACCTCAAATTTCAGAGGTCTTCGCCTCCTATCAGCATAACTCTTCTGCCGGCTCTGGCCAGACAACAACCTCTTCCTAATCAGATCCACCTTGCCCTCGTACTGTTATACGATCTCGAGCCCAACTAACTGTCTCTCGCCCACCTCACTCCAGCAAGTGGGTGTCCTACAGGATCTGCGATACAATGCCTCATATGGAGCCATACCAATACTAGCGTGGTAACTGTTGTTATATGCAAACTCAATCAGAGGTAAGTGATCTTCCCAGCAACCACCAAGGTCTAAGCATGTCCCTCAGCATGTCCTCTAGTGAATGGATGGTCCTCTCTGTCTGGCCATCCGTTTGGGGGTGAAAGGCAGTGCTAAAATTTAGCATCGTACCAAAAGCCTCCTGTAGAGCTCTCCAGAATCTCGATGTAAATCTCTTGTCTCTGTTAGACACAATAGACACTGGGACACCATGCAATCTCACAATCTCAGTCACATACAATTCTGCCAGTTTTGCCAAAGGAGGATTCACTCTCATTGGCAAGAAATGTGCTGATTTTGTAAGGCGATCTACTATCACCCAAACTGTATCATTCTTTCTTCGGGTTTGCGGCAAACCCATCACAAAGTCCATCAACACATTTTCCCATTTCTACACTAGAACGTCTAGAGGTTGCAAAGTCCCTCTGGATTTTGGTGATCTATTTTCACTATCTAGCAGGTTGCACACTTTGCCACATACTCAGCAATCTCTCTCTTTATCCCAGGCCACCAGAAATTCCTCTTCAAGTTCTAATACATCTTGGTACTTCTTGGATGGATGGTGTATCTAGAGCAGTGGGCTACATCTAATAAATTGTTCTTGATTTCCTCTATTTGAGGCACATATAATCTCAGATCGCACCTCAACCCACCGTCTCCCCCAATTGAAAAATGATAGACATTACCAGCTTCCAACTTTCTCCAGATATCTGACACAAAAGAATCATATTGCTGAGCTATGACAATCGCCTCGATCATCTTTGGGCGAATAGACAAATTAGCCAACACTACTCAGGTAAGTCCTTGAGACTATCGCCGTGGCTTGCACTCCACTAGTCCCTGTAACAATTTCCATTCATGGATCATTAGGCTAGCCATGACATGAGTGCGCCTGTTAGAGCGTCTGCAACCACATTTGGCTTCCCTAAGTGGTACGACAAACTGAAATCATAGTCCTTCATATACTCCACCCAACGCCTCTGTCTTAGGTTCAAATCCTTCTGAGTAAAGATGTACTTCAGACTCTTATGATCTGTGTACACCTCTAACTATACGCCATATAAATAATGTCTCTAAATCTTCAAGGCGAACACAACAGCAGCCATCTCTAAATCATGGGTGGGATAATTCTTCTCATGACCTTTCAACTGGCGCGAGGCATACGCCACCACCCTACCATGCTGCATCAGCACACACCCCAAACCAGTTCCACAAGCATCATTGTAGATTGTGAAACCGCCGCTCCTAGATGGTAAAGTCAAAACTAGGGCTGATACCAGACGAGCTTTCAACTCATTGAAGCTTTCCTCACACTGCCAATCCCAAGCAAAGTGCACTTCCTTTCTAGTTAGTCTGGTTAACGGTGCAGCAATCTTGGAGAAATCTTGGATGAATCTCCTGTAATATCCTACTAGGCTGAGAAAACTTCTAATCTTAGTTATTGTCTTCGGTCTGGCCCAACTGCTTACAGCTTCCACTTTGGCTGGATCCACCTTGATGCCTTCTCCTGAAATAATGTGACCAAGGAAAGATAGCTCTTCCAGCCAAAACTCGCACTTGGAGAACTTGACATAAAGTTGATGCCGCCTCAGCATCTCCAGAACGATCCTCAAGAGCCTCCGGTGGGTCTGAGCATCCAGAGAATACACCAGAACATCATCCACAAAAATGACCACAAACTGATCCAAATAGGGCCTGAACACCCTATTCATCAGGTCCATAAAAGCAGCTGGAGCATTCATCAACCCGAATGGCATAACCAAAAACTCATAATGCCCATAACGGGTGCGAAAGGTTGTCTTCTGTACATTTGGCTCACGGATCCTCAACTGATGGTATCCAGACCTCATGTCTATCTTAGAAAACACCGATGCTCCCTACAACTGGTCGAACAAATCATCGATCCTGGGCAATGGATACTTGTTCTTCACAGTGATCTGGTTCAATATCCGGTAGTCAATACAAAGCCGAAGTGAACCATCCTTCTTCTTAACAAACAGAACCGATGCACCCCAAGGTGAAACACTGGGACGAATGAATCCCTTATCCATCAGTTCCTGCAGTTGATTCCGGAGTTCTCTTAACTCAGCAGGTGTCATCCTGTACAGAGCCTTGGAAATAAGACCTGACCCTGGCACCAAATCAATCACAAACTTCACTTCCTTATGTGGTGGCATTCCAGGAAATTCCTTTGGAAAAACATCGGGATATTTCCTCACCACCGGCAAGTCCTGAATCTCGACCACAGGCCAAGTAGAAACTGTCACACATGCCAAATAGCCCACACTGCCTCCTGTCAGGTGATGATAGCCCTTGAGAGCAGAAATCACTTTTTTGGATTCACCCGGTCTAGCACTTTGTACCATACACAGCCTTGGCCTAGACACTCTGCTAGAACTCTTCTCTTGCCACAATCTATCACAGCTGAATGCTGTGTTAGTCAATCCATTCTCAAGATAACATCATAATCCTGCATGTCCATTAGGATCAAACTGGCCTGAAAATTCCTGTCCCCCAGTTGAATATCAATTGGTCTCAAATATCTCCACACTAGATTGTGTTATCCTAATGGAGTGACTACACCTACGTGGAATGCCAACCTAGCTAGCCTAGTCTCGATCTCAGAAGCAAATGACTTGGAGACAAAAGAAAATGAACTCCCAGAGTCGAACAAGATTCGGGCTGTAACGCCCCACATTTTCCACACTAATTTAAAACAATTAAATTACGGGAAAATTAAAGCCAAACAGCAAATATCTAACTACTAGGAACCTGTGTGTATGGCTAGGAGACTCCAGACTATATGCACTACGTTAACCCTCTACATGCCTGCACCTGTAAACCAAAAACATAATGAAAAATGTAAGAGTGACAAAAATCACTTAGTACGCACCCTAAGAAAACCACAGAAAATAAAACTATAATCAATTTTCCTTTTAAATTCATTCCACAAACCAATTTCTCAAAACATCATAAACCAGACCCACACCTGCCAAAACCACAATCGGGGCTCCACTAGCCCAAATCCACAAGCAAAGGCCCTCAATGGCCAAAACCACACACAGTGAGTCGGGAAGCCTAGCGCCAGGCAACCTAACTCTGGCTACAAGCAGTTCGGTGAGGAGCGACCACAGCGTTTTGCACTATCACGGTGACAGCCACCCTATGCAGGAGCGTTCACTGTCCCACGATTCCCCCTCTATGGAGAACCCTCGAAAGCCAACCCCTCCCTGGGAAGGCTGTCTTGTCTCTCAGGATGCTACCAGCTACGGGGCACTTGTCTCACCCACACTGGCCACCACAGGGTCTGCCTCCTCACGACGTCCTCCACACACGGTGCTTAAGAGGGAGTGTCATACCTCCACACCTGACGACACTCAAGCTTCAGTGCTCACAGTTACAACAGGAGTATCATACTTCCTTGTCATGCTACAAGACACATCAACCCGCGGACCACAACCTTAGTCTTGAGACGACAGTCATGGAGTCTCATACCTCCAGAACCCGACGCTTCTCAGCCTCAGGTATCTTGGCCCCCGACCATAACCAGGGAGTCGACCTGACCACTTGAGAATGTGGTCACATTCCTTAGTTTCGACGACACAGTCCTACACTGTCTCGGCCCGCACACAGAAACTAAGAAAACATTTTCCAAAATAGGCCAACTATTTCTTTGAAATCCATTTCCAAAACCATTTTCATATCTTTGAAAACTCTTCCAAAACCTTGGCAAAATGATGCATCAAAGGTCCCCGGAGACCACCACTGATGGCCAACAATCCCTCTCAATGGGACAAAACATAGCAATCCAGAAAGCCCTCGGGAAACAAATTTTATAAACACATTTGGGCCCAAAATTGGCTTATCGAAAAATAGGTCTGGTATGCTGAAAATCCCTGGTTCGGTAGACCGATCTGGATCGATCGACCGAATCAGGTCAGCGGTCAACACTCAGGCCAAATTCGGTATACCGAAAATAGGTTCGGTCGATCGACATCTCCTGATTCGACCGATCGTCCAAAATTGGACGACCGAATTTCGACCAAAGGACCTAATCTAACAGAAAAACGGCATACCAAAATGGTTCGATATGCTGAATTCTGCAAAAAATAGAAAACGACCCAAACCCTACAGTCTGAAATCACCCCAACTGGGACCTCCGATTGGACTTGCTAAAGAAACACCAAAAATCTTGCATAAAACATACGATGTAGACTCTCGAGTCTACTTTAAATCCCAACAAACAAAACTAAAATCCATTCACCATGCATCAAGATATAAAATCACAAAGGTAGAATGCTTGAAACGACCCAAAACACAATCACTGGCATAAATGCCCATAAATGCCACAGTAAATTCTCAAAAATTCTAAAACATTAAATCACTAGCTAACCCTCTGCATCCTAGGCATTTCTACCATTTTACATGATTTCTACACATTAAAATGGGGTTACGTACCTGAAAATGCGCTCTAGCGATCTTCGACTGACTTCGGCGAACACCGACGACCCCGCACGACCACGGCCACACCACTACCTCAAGGACGTCGCTACAGAGCTCCCCAGGCCGCCACGAGCCACAATAGCACCACAACTTCTCTCCCTATCTCTCTCTCTCTCTCTTTGTCGGAAGAAGAAACAGGGGATGTAGGGGGAAACGGGTGGAAGGAGAAGGGGGTGGAAAAGGAGGAGTGGGGAGGAAGGGAAGGGAAAGGAAGGTGGTGAAGGAGGGATGCACACCCGCAGAGGAGGTGGAAAGAAGAAGAAAGAAGGAGAAAATGGCGACGAGTGGCAGGGGAGTGCGGTGCAGCATATAAAGCCTGTGCATGCAGTAGTTGGGAGCGTGCTCACCTGCACGTCTCAGCCACTAGCACACCACACGAGCACACCAGCCACTCCGCTCAACCACCAGTCACAGCAACTGGCCCATGATGTGGATCCCACAACCAGGCCCCACACGCATAGTGCCAACCACACACAAGGACACGCAAATAGAAGCCGACCCACGAGGCCCAAGCCTAAAAGCACAAAACTACACAAAGGGCCTCGGAACAGAAACACCTGTCCAGGAATAAAATTCATAAAAATGTAAATAATTACAAAATAAATTTTACGAGTGTTACATCCTAACCCCCTTAAAAGAAGATTTCGCCCTCGAAATCACTAGGTGAAAAGATACGGGCACTAGGCTAGGATGGCTTCCTCACGTTCCCACGTGGCCTCCTCGCTCCATGATGCCGCCACTGCACCAAGACCAGCGGATTCACCCTGTTCCGCTGCACCTACTCCTTGCGGTCCACATTATCGACGGCATCCTCCACAAAGGACAGATCCTCTTGGAGCCTTTCTAGCTAAACTAGGTTCACATGAGACACATAAGCCAAGCACTTCCTCAACATGGAGACATGGAACATGTCGTGCACAGACGACATCTCTGCTGGTAGAACCAACCGATAAGCAACTTCACCGATCCTTTGGGTGATCTAGTACAGGCCAATGTAGCGAGGACTCAACTTAACACGCTTCTCGAACCTCACGATACCCTTGTTCGATGACACCTTCAAAACACATAGTCTTCCACCAGAAACTCCAACGGTCTCCACCTCCCGTCGGCATAGCTCTTCTGTCGACTCTGTGCAGCCAACAACCTGCTATGGATCAGATCCACCTTGTCTGCATACAGTTGCACAAGCTCAGGACCAATCAACTGACGCTCACCCACCTCGCTCCAGCAAACCGACGATCTGCATGGCCTACCATACAAAGCTTTGTACGGTGCCATCTCGATGCTCAAGTGATAACTATTATTGTAGGCGAACTCAATCAGCGGCAAATGGTCCTCCCAACTCCCTTGAAAGTCTAAGGCACATGCTTTGAGCATATCCTCCACTGTCTGGATAGTCCTCCCTGTCTGACCATCCGACTAAGGATGAAATGCCATGTTATAGTTGAGCACAGTGTTAAAGGCCTCCTGCAGAGTTCTCCAGAACCTTGTGGTGAACCTCGTGTCTCTGTCTGACACGATGGCCACTAGGACACCATGCAGCCTCACTACCTCGGAGACATACAACTCCCCCAGGCAGTGCATCGAAAGCTTCACCCGAATGGTCAGGAAGTGAGTGGACTTGGTCAGTCAATCCACGATCACCTACACGGTGTCGTTCTTCCTCAGAGTCCGTGGCAAACCAGTCACGGAGTCTATTGAGATGTGCTCCCACTTCCACACAGGAATATCCAACGGTTGCAAGGTCCCTTCAGGTCTCTAGTGCTCTATCTTGACCAACTAGTAGGTAGTACACCTCGCCACATGGTCAGCAACATCTCTCTTCATGCCAGGCCACCAAAAATTCTGCTTCAGGTCTTGTTACATCTTCGTACTCCCAGGGTGAATAATGTGCCTAGACCGATGCACTTCATCCAGTAACCTCTGCCTGGCCTCCTCATGCTGGGACACATATAGATGCATATCATACCTCAGCTCTCCATATGCCCCAACATGGAAATGAGGCTCTCCACCAACCTCTAGCTTCTCAAACACAGCCTGAACAAAAGGATCCAGCTACTGACAGGTGATAATAAACCCTAACAGCTTCAAGCGAACATGCTAGTTGGCCACCCAGGCAGCAACCATTCCCTGAGCTTGCCGCTTCAGCATGCAGCTCACCAGATCCTCCAACATGGTCTACTCCTTGACCATCAGGCTCGCCATCACGTGTGTACGCCGACTCAGGGCATCGGCGACCACATTGGCCTTGTTGGGATGGTAGGACAGGCTGAAATCATAGTCCTTCAAATACTCCACCCAATGGTGTTGTCTTAGGTTGAGGTCTCTCTACGTGAAGATATACTTCAAGCTCTGATGATCGGTGAAGACCTCAAACTGCTCCCCATAGAGATAGTGTCGCTAGAGCTTAAGAGCGAACACTACGGCAGCCATCTCCAAATCGTGGGTCGGGTAATTCTTCTCATGATCCTTCAACTGGCGCGAAGCATATGCGATGACATTGCCATGCTGCATCAGAACACACCCTAACCCAACGCCACTAGCATCAATATACACAGTGAAGCCACCACTTCTATAAGGTAGAGTCAATACAAGGGTAGAAACCAGACAAGACTTCAGCTCTTGGAAACTCGCCTCACAATTCTGGTCCCAGCAAAAAGGAACTCCCTTCCTGGTCAACTTTGTCAAAGGCACGGTTATGGAGGAGAAATCCTTGATAAGCCTCCTATAATAGCTCGCCAGACCCAAGAAACTCCTAATCTCCAACACAGTCTTGGGTCGGTCCCAACTGCTCACTGCCACGACCTTGGCAGGATCCACTCTGACACCTTCTCGAAAAATCAAATGGTCAAGGAACATGACTTCGCTCAGCTAGAACTCACACTTGGAGAATTTGGCGTACAGCTGATGACGCCTCAGAGTATCCAAAACTGTCCTCATGTGCAAGGCATGAGTCCCAACATCCAGGGAGAAGATCAGCACGTCATCAACAAAAACCACAACGAACTAGTCCAGAAAAGAACTGAAAATCGTGTTCATCAGATCCATAAACGCAACTGGTGCATTGGTCAAGCTGAAAGGTATGACCATGAACTCGTAATGCCCGTACCGCGTCTGGAAAGTAGTCTTCTGAATGTCTGAGTCTCGTATCCTCAACTGGTGAGATGAAAGGCCAGTCTAGCTGGTCTCTCTCCCAACTCCGCCACGAAAGACTTAGAAATAAAGGAGAAAGAACTCCCTGAGACAAACAACACTTTGGCCATCTGGCCAGCCACAATAAAAGAACCTAATGGCCATACAAAACAACACCACACATCCATACAATCTGGCAGATGTCTAGATTACAAGGAGATTACAACATATCTCAGAGGGTTACAGAACAAACTAATCATCCTTACCCTCAACAACATCTCCCGAAGACCCAGCGCCTGGAGTTGCAATAGTGAACACCCGTCCCCTAGTTGGCTGCTGTGGCACGCTTCTTGCCTTCTTAGGTGGTTTCGGACAAGATATCTGAACGTGTCTTGCCTTCCCATAATTATAGCACACTACCAGAGCTAAGGTTCACCTAGGTTGGGGACAAAAAGCAGCGATGTGGCCCACCTGACCACAGTTGAAGCACTAGTTCCCTTCGAGAGCACTGGACCCTGTCTGACTAAGGCTAGCTCCGCTACCCCCAGCAAAACTCCACCGGCCCGCAGAGGAAACACTAGACCTTGCCTTCTGCTTCTTCTTAGGGCTACCCAAACTACTAGCACTTGGAGGACCGGAGAAAGGGAATAGAGAGGTAAAAGAAGACTTACCCTTTCCCTTGGGACGACTCTCCAGAAACTTCAGATGCTCTGCCTTAAAGCGATAGGCCCCCTAAGCATGTCCTCCACAGTCTGGCACCGACAGCCCATCACCTTCACCCGTAGCCTAGGGTTCAAGTCGTCCAGAAACCTCTACGCCCGCTCCTCCTCATACTCATAGGCAGGAGCAAAGCGTTCCAACCGGGCGAACTCAGTCACATACTAGAGCACCAACATCGTGCCCTGCTCTAGACTTCGGAAATCTCGACGAAGCTGCTCCTTCACATGAGCGGGAAAATACTTGTCATAGAAGGCCACCTTGAAATCCTTCCACTGGATGCTAACAGTGACTGAGTCCGGGAACTTCCACTGCCTGACAGACTTCCACCACCTATCTGCCTCACCATTTAGCAGGTAGGTTGCCAGCCGCACCTAATACTCCTCCGGCCACGCCGTGCTCTCCAGCATCTTCAACACCTTCTGCAACCAGGCCTTGCTCTCCTCAGCACTGACCTTGCCCTTGAATGACGATGGTGAAGCTTCGTGAACTGGTTCAACCACGGGTCACCCAATGCTTGCTGGCACTATTGTTGCTAAACGCGTGTGAGATCCCATGTGTCAAACTCCTCAATTCCGCACGAACTACCTTATATCTGCCTACGTTCTCTCTAGACTCGGTCTCCTTGATAGGGGCCTTGCCATTACGATCACGAGGAGGCATTTTGCCGGAGAAAGGCAAAGTACCAGCACCACAGACGAAGCAACAACCAAAAAACCATGGCGAAAAAAATCAAGTGCAGACTCTACAATGCATGCAAACCCTATGGAGTCTCTAGACTAGACACCCTAGGTGTAGTGCAACCTAGTGCGACCTAGTGAACCTGGAGTTCTGATACCAGAACTGTAATGCCCCACATTTTCCACAATAATTTAAAACAATTAAATTACGGGAAAATTAAAGCCAAACAGTAAATATCTAACTACTAGGAACCTATGTGTGCGGTTAGGAGACTCCAGACTATATGCACTATGCTAACCCTCTGCATGCCTGCACCTGTAAACCAAAAACACGAGGAGAAATGTATGAGTGACAAAAATCACCCAGTACGCACTCTAAGAAAACCACAGAAAACAAAACTATAATCAATTTTCCTTTTAAATTCATTTCGCAAACCATTTTCTCAAAACATCATAAACCAGGCCCACACCTGCCAAAACCACAATCGAGGCTCTACTAGCCCAAAGCCACAAGCAAAGGCCCTCAATGGCCAAAACCACACACAGTGAGTTGGGAAGCCTGGCGCTAGGCAACCTAACTCTAGCTACACGCAGTTCGGTGAGTAGCGACCACAGCGTTCTGCACTGCCACGGTGACGACCACCCTATGCAGGAGCATTCACTGTCCTGCGATTCTCCCTTTTTGGAGAACCCTCGAAAGCAAACCCCTCCCTAGGAAGCCTATCCTGTCTCTCAAGATGCTACCAACTATGGGGCACGTGTCTCACCTGCACTGGCCACCACAAGGTTCGCCTCCTCACGACGTCCTCCACACACGGTACTCAGGATGCAGTGTCATACCTACACACCCAACGACACTCAAGCCTCAGTGCTCACAGCGACAGCAGGAGTATCATACCTCCCCATCATGCCACAAGACACATCAACCAGCAAACCACAACCCTAGCCTTGAGACGACAGTCAAGGAGTCTCATACCTCCAGAACCCAACGCCCCTCGGCCTCAGGTTTCTCGGCCCTCGACATCAACCAGGGAGTCGCGCCCGACCACTCGAAAATGTGGTCACATTCCCTGGTCTCGACGACACGGTCCCACACTATCTCAGCCTGCACACAGAAACTAGGAAAACATTTTCCAAAATAGGCCAACTATTTCTTTGAAATCCAATTCCAAAACCATTTTCATATCTTTGAAAATTCTTCCAAAACCTTGGCAAAATGGTGCATCAAGGGTCCCAAGAGACCACCTGTGACCATGCCGGTGGAACCACTGGGGCGCGGTTCACCAAAACCTGACTCCGGTGTGCAGGAACACACTGGGAGGTCCGATACAGTCACGGCGAAAATGGTGAATCCAGAGAAAGAGACAAGACTCGGAAACACCAAAGGGAAAACAAAA
>JAMKQA010027666.1:0-16141 GCA_024699735.1 Posidonia australis
GTTTCTCGGGCGTACGAGGGTGCCTAACACCTTCCTCGTGCGTAATAGGAATCCTTACCCATTCTCTGGTTAGCAAACATCCAGCCTTCCCATTTGCATCCCATGCATTCATCCTTTTGTGGTTTTCCTCGTCTTTCCCTTAAAAGACTAGGTGGCGACTCCTTTTTCTTTTCCTTCTTTTATCCTTGCGCATTCGCCGTCAACGGCATGGCTGTGGTCTCCTCCCCTTCCCCCTCCCTCCGGGTCGGGCGGTCAGTCAGACGGACACGGTTACAACACCATATTTTGCTTCTTCTGTATTATATTTTTAATTAACTATTCCACTAGAACCAACATGTAATTTAAATTGTCTTAAGTCTGTATTATCATCTTTTTTATAGGCAGCTATACATTTTGTTAAGTGCCTTACATGTTCCCAAATCCATGAGCTTTATTTCCTAGGTTTTTTAGTTCTTGTAGATTGTGTTTATGAGGTTGTTGTGGTTTGGAGTTGTTGTGACTCTTCGGTAGGGTTATACTCAGGGTCAGGGATATAATCATGACTTCCTACATTAAAAGGATAATCATTTTTAAGGCTAAAAAAATTGATAATAAAAAAACCTTAACCCAAAAAGCCTAAAACTCAAAAATAGAGAGATTAAAAGTAAAGAAATAGGAAAGATTAGAAGTAAAGAAATTTATGAGTGCCTGTTGCTTGGCAGGTTGTCAGTGAACACAGATGTTGGACCGCTGCACAGTTGGAGCTGGAGACCGGAATTCGATGAAGAATGAAGATCGGAGTTTAGAGTCAAATTTGTATTCCACAAGGGAAAAGAGTTGAGACTTAGGGAGAAAAATTGAGAACTGAGAAGGAGAGGAGTTGTGAAAAATAAGAAGAATGAGGTAGTATTTATAGAATGAACAAGAGAGAATTTATTGATTTAAAAATAAAATAAAAATAATATTGCATAGCAACATTCATGTGCAACGTTTACATGAACGTTGTAGTGCAGTTATTATTATTATTATTATTATTATTTTTTAAAAGCAGACCGACCTAATCGGGTCCAGTCTGGTTTTAAAAACGGATCATTCATAGGCCTAACTAAACAGGTCCAACTGTCCCAGTCCATGGGTCCGATACGACCTGTGACCCGTAATGGATCGGGTCGAGTCGGTCCGATTTTTTTCCGGATTGGACCAGTCTAGACTAAATTATGGACTGGAATGGGCCGACATGGACCGATTCGGTTCAATTTACACCACTAACTAGCAAGATAAGTAGATAACACAGGTAATGAGAAAAAAAGGTGCAGCATAAATTGTGGTGCATGGGACGCGTCAGATAGGATTATGAAGAAAGAGTACTTGAATTGTGGGCCCCAGTATCAATGTTGGGATTTGATATTTCCTTAATGGAATTAAAACGCTGCATCTGATTGGTTGTTCGGCACTAATCATTAATATAATGGAGTTACCTTTTAAATATTCTCAAGTAATCTATCAAATAGGTCCCCTCAGGTGACATTCGAACTCGTAGAATGTCAGATTTTGGTCTTAGTATTTTGGGCCTGTTTGCTAAATTAGTCATGTTCAACACGACCCATTTCGTAGCGGGTAAGACTTAATTGAATTGGATTCAACACGACCCAATCCGCTTGATAATCTACGATGAAGTCATTTTTACTCACTCTCTCTCTCTCCATACAGACAAAAAGTCATATTCAATGCAATTGAAATTTCATATCTTTTTTCTTTCTAAATTGTTAGCGTAACTAGATTTTTTTGAGTTGCTTATTTCTTAGATCTCTTTGGTTAAAAATTTTGGATATGTAGATGGTAATAGAATCTCAATAATGATATTAGCTGAACCAAACGCATGAGTTGACAAATTTTACATGCAATCCAATGCAAATTTAACGGCAATTAGCATTGTTTTTTGCTATCAAGAGCATTATAGTCGGGCAGAATCAACCTTTTTATTAACAGTGCATTGACCCTATTATCTTTCCTCGTGATTGACAATTTACATGATCTACTAAGTGAAATTTACAAGGAATGCCATCAACCACTATATTCGATAAAATTGGTCCTACATGTACATTGGAAGGGTATTTTCATTGCCTTCTCTGGCACACTCCACATTCCTGATACATAGCATTCAAAATCATGATAATGAATTTCCACGGATTTCACACATAGAATCAATATTCTAGGGTTTTTACTAACCATTCAGAACTTGTAACAAATGGAACCTTAGGCTGTGACATATTGTGTCACCTTTTCACGTGACATTATATCATTTTATACAATGATAAGATATTTCGTATCACATGATATGGAATTGTACTGTTATCACGGGTGAGTTTTTTTTCTTTTCCGAAGGAGGTCAGAGGAGAGTTACCCATGATACGAGACTTCATTAGGTTTTATACAAACAACTACTGCACCCCGGTACGCTTACTGCTTACATGCACGTCACCCAAGAACACGAGTGCCGAGAACTTCATCTTCTCTGAACTTTCACATCAGACGCATATATCAAGCTTGTGCCTCGTCATTTCTCTGTGGAAAAGAATAGTCTCTCCGGTTCTCCAAATCTACTTTCCATTTCCAGGAGTGTCTGCGCTGATCGGAAAGGACAAACAGTGCAGACTTGCTCCAGGTAAGTAATTGGCTTATGGCTTTCTCTGGCGTCCGGTTTTTTCTCCTTTGATTATTTTGGCTCCTGCTATGTTTATCTATGATCGGGGTTTTTTCGCTTCTTGGTTCTGGTACACATGAGATTAGCTCAACATGTTTAGCTTTCTTTACAGTCAGCTCTGAATTTTTATTTTCTTCTTTGGGGCCATGACTCTTTAGTTTGTTTATGATGAGTTGAAACTTTGTTATTTAAGCAGGTTGAGAGCTGGAACTGGGGTCATGGTGTTCAGAAGGTCGTTTTGCACCAGTTACAAAATCAATGGAGCTCGTAAGTATGATCTGCGAAAAGATTCATTCAAAGATGGTTTCTGAAAACTGCTGGAATTGTGTTTATTCGTGGGCAAATTTAATCATAATGAACTGAATACCTAAATTTGATTGAGTTCTTCTTGAGATCATTCTCTCAGTCGTAGAGCCTATTACATTACTCTGAGATCGTTAAAGCAACTTCAGTGGGAGGAATAACTGGTTCAAGTCCTACTCACCCATATATTTCTACTAAAGGTGTAAAATGGGTCGGGCCAGGTCATGGCCCATAGAATCTATTACCTGGCATGACCCAAGGCCCATGGCAAGGCCAGGCCACGGGCCAGTTGACTAGATCAGGCCGGTTCTGTCTAGCAGGCTAGGTATTGCTTTATTTTTTTTAAAATTTTAAAAAATCCTAGTTGAGTCTGGGCTGATCCATCGATCGAGCCTAGTTGGGACTAGTTTGTTAGGCTGGGCGAGCCTAACCCTCGGGCTCAGCAAAGCTTGATACAAGTATGGGCTGGCCCGACCCGTTTGTCTCTTGGGTTAGGTCAGTTTGGGCCAAAAGCTAGGTCAAACGGTTCATAGCTAGTCTGATCCGATTTACATCTTTATTCTATTATCTCAGAATCTATACTTCTGCTTAAAATGTACAAATATTGTAGTATCTCCACCAGTTATGTACCCTTGACACATTTTGTCTAGACGACTTGGAATTGTACTTTTTGTCTTGTTAAAGTTTAATATAGACATTGGAAAATGTAGGTATAGAATTTATATAGATAGATCTCTCCATTCATTATTTATTGGATAGAACTTTTTGTCCATATTATTAGAGTCAAAACAAGGCCTATTTAAGTGCAAGTCCATACACATTTAACTGTCTAAAAGAGAGACCCGTAGGACTTAAAAGAGACTACAAATGAGGGAAAGTATTGAAATAGTCTAATAGTCTCACATTAGATAATTTAGGGATTGGAATTGTTGTTATATATAGATGAACTCTATTAATTGTCAATTAATTTTGAATTGGATGTTCATATTTCAATAGTTTAGGATCGTTAGATAATATAGGTGTCTAGAAATGACTCTCATTTATATGAGTGTAGCACTTAGTTCTTAAAAGTTTTTTGGACACCTTCGATACCATTTATAAGCACCCTTATCAAGCATGCATAAGCTTGTTTATCATAAAAACTAGTGGAAACTATTAATCCATGTAAACCTCAATCCTGCAACTTTATCTAGGTGATATGTGACTAAATTTTAGGATATCACAATCATAGACATAGAGCTTGGATGGAAAAGGAAGAAAGGAACTTAAACGTGAAAAATTACGGTTATTTGGTGGTGTGGCAAAGTCATGAATTCCTTTAAGGAGAGTGATATTTAGCTTAATCTTAGGATGGTAACCCTGACTGGCTTAAAGTTTCGTATAAAGTGTACACATAGAAAAGGACACTACAAGCCTTTGTCACTGAAGAAGAAATCGAATATATGCATAGTATAAATACAAATATAAATTACTAATTTGTACATTTGTGATACTAGTGGAAGTTGTGGTTTCTTAAGAATCGTGTCAATATTCGTTTAACTACATTTTTTTCTTCTACATTATGAGGCTAGTTTTGGTATTCATGCATTATTTTCTAGCATATTTACTGGGCCATTGATATATAATTGGCTTGGTCTCATGTATTTTCATATTTTATTAGACTAGTAGTCAAGTATTTAAAGATCTATGGCAAATAAGTTAAAAGTAATTGTACTAGGTTGAAAATTAAAACATTTCAAGCCTGGAAACAGATACATAGATTACTATAATAGGTAACTGGTTTCCAATGTTACAACAAGATCACTTGAGTCGCTCTTTGGTGTATGTAGTCTTACTGTCTAGTCGTTATGCCAAAAAGGGAAAAATTAGGTCAAAATCTACAACTTTGTTTAGTTGCAATGATTTGATCAAAAGCATATATCCCTACTCTCCTCAGAAATGAGGTAAATCACATAAATAATTGTCAGTAGTGTCACCTTTTTAACAAAAGGTCACTTTATTATCTACCTAAAGTTGGGAAGAACCACCTTTAATTCCTTTTCTCATGGTGACCTAGTAGTAAGAAATCAAGCAAAACACAATCCAAAATTCACAAGCACAGTAACACAATGATTTTTATGGGAAATCTCCTCGGTGTGTGGAGTAAAAAGTACGAGACTAAATGGTCCATCGTTAAATCTTCCACTATAATCAAAATAGGTACAAATGGGTCTTCTCTAATGTTCTATCAGGGAATCACAACATGTAACAATGTATTTTAATTGGCACAATTAATATCAAATGCAACAAGAGGTGTAATGGATTACCAATCTTGGTTACCTCTATTTCAAAGAAAACTGTCACCACCACGTTGCACCAAAAAATCTAAAATTCTATAGGAAAGAAGCTCTATGTGTCCCTGATATGTCGATAAAATTTCAAATAGACTACGTTTGACCCTTCAAACTAATCCTTTATCGAAATTGTACACAGATAGAACTACAACGCATTGACTCTTTGATCCTCTACCGACGTTGTTTCAATCCTTGATCCAATCGTTCAGATTGAATAATAGAAAGTCACGAATGAGCTGTCAGTTCGATCCAACCACGAAAGATGCTTCGATCATGTGTTTTTGATCAAGGTTGTACAGTAGTCGCCGCTAAGGAATTATAGCCCCTCCTCTTTCTCATGTTGTTATTGTGTCAATTTTTTTTTTCATTAACCTTAAATGAAACTTGTAGGATCGAGTGACTTTTCTAAAGGGAGGTGAATAGAGAATTTTAATTTTAATTAATTTAATTTTAGTTAGACAATAAGAAATGTTTTAGTCAATTAAAACAAACAACAACTACAAGATCATATAGATTTAAAATTAGAACTATTTACATGCACAGAACGGAGATGAGAGAAATTGAATACTCATATAATTTATAGTGGTTTGACTAAAACCCTGTCTAGTCTACTTCTCAAGACTCTTTTGAGATTTTTCTCTTATACTTTTAAAATAAATATTTACTTGTGTTGACTGTTCCACCAACTCAATCTTTGCTCTTTTCACTTCTCGTACCCTGAGAAGCTAGAGTAACCTCTTGTAGCTTTATAATAGACAAATTTCCCTTTCACAGAGCATTTTTTGAAATAAGATTACAACATAGGACTTGTGGAGAGAAATTTAGGATAGGGATGAGCACAATTCTCAAGGATTACAAGTATATCGATATGTGTGTACTATCAAGGTTTATAGGGGTTTTCTTTATAACCAAAGGACCACAAAAAGATGTGTTTAATGGTCATAAAAACGGTCATAAACGGTTAGTTAATCGGTATGCTGTTTTGACCTTCGGAAGGCCATTTGCATCTTCAAACTGTAACTCACGAGCAATTCGGTATGTTGGAATTATTTCGATATGTTGAATCCTCCTAATTCGGTATACCATTTTAGTACGGTATGTTGCTTTGTCTTTAACATTATCTTCACATTTCTTTTCGGAGTTTCGTTGTTTGTGTCGTTTCTTTCTGATTCGGTATTCCGATTTTCTTTCGGTATATCATTTTTGATTCTTTTATCATTGTTGCGGAACGCTGATGCTTGTACCGTTTATTCTTGATTCGGTATGTCGATTTGGTTTGGTATTATGAAATAGCTCTTCTTTTATTTTTCAATAAATTTTCTAAGTATAACTTTATATATTCATTTTATAATATATTACATGGAATTTACATGATTCGAGTAATTACAATTCTTCAATCTTTTTCTTTTCATGAAAACATACACAAAGAGTTATTAGTCTAAGTGTTATCATCAAAACATAATATATTTCTAACAATATTTTCCTTTTTTACGATGACAAAATCAAAATATCAAGTCATAAAAGATAAGAATTTTCAGTAAGGTCCCCCTGACACTAATCCATGTATATATAAAAACTGATTAACTCCCCCTTAAAATAAGCTCACCTGAAGAATTCTTTGATATTTTAATATATGTTATATCTCTCTCTCCTTTTTTGGTACAATCAAAAAGTTACTGAAAAAAATTGAAAACATCTCCCCCGATATATAGTAAGCAACAATACAATATGTGGAAAATAAAATATCAACCATTGTTTAAAGTCTTAAACATTACACAAAATGTCCGAGCATCACAAAAAATTGAAGTTCCAAGCAAGTGATGTTACAACAATCATTCTAAGGAGAAGGTGGATTGATATGTTCAAGAATATCTTGGTGATATTCTTAAAGAGTGTTCTGGTACGTCTCGACTCGATCACTAAGTTTCCTTATGCTTTCTTTATATTCTTGATGTTGTTGGTTTTGTTGAAGCATCAAGTTAAAAATCAGCTTTTGTTTTTGTAGTTGAATGTCCATCATTTGTTTTTGATGAAGATACATTTTTGACATTTATTGTTGAAGTAGATTCAATTTCTTAGGTATATTGGACTCTTCTTCTGCTTCTTCTTTAGAGCTAGCATCTTCGTCTCTTGCTTGGGTTCTTTGTGGTGCAGAAGAAGAACCTTCAGGATGATTTTTAATTTTACTGTGAAGTTCGATGCATTGTTCCATTTTTGCCACAGCTTGAGTTCCTAAGAGCTTAGATCTAATAGGTAGGCTTGGTTCATCATTGAGGGGAATATCATAGTTTTCAAACAAGTAGGTTAAAGAAGGATCAAAAAATAACTTGGTTTTTACATGGGTCATACAATGGAAGATTATTTGACCCCAATTGATAGGAATTTGTTTGGTTATGGCATATACGGCTTTGCAAGTGAGCTCGCTCAACTCATCTTGGTGACCTTTCTTTTGGACTAGATTAGCAGCGACAATATAAACAATGAGACGAGATTGTTTGGTAAGTTGTTTAATTTTATTAGGCTTAACAGTACTCCTAGGGTTTAAGGATATGATTTTGTTGATTTCGGAGTAGGACTAATCTAATTCATAAATAGATAAAGTGATATTGGTTCCTGAAGATGGAATTTTAAACAATTGTCTTAATAACACATCATCAAAATCTATAGTATTTCTATAAATGTATGAATGAGCAAGAGAATGGGTAAACGTCATGTTAGCATAAAATTGTGACACGAGATTTGGGTAGTAGAGTCTATCTGTAACGCTTCGATTCCGGACACGCTACCAAAACACAGTATTAAGCATAATTACACTAATTACAGAAACAAATATAACTGTAACTAAGGTTCACCTTTAGGATCATAATGTGCAGTTAGAAGCTCCAACTCCTCCACCGGGACTCGGTTGCACACGGTCTGCACCTGAAAACCAAATAGCACGTGTGAGTGACATCTAAGTCACCCAGTACGCGCTCTAAAACAAACAACCACAAAAGAAACTCGGTAAAACCAAAAGAAACTCGTTTCTTATCATTTTGTAAAACTTGGTTTTCTCCTTTTGAAAATCATCATTTCTTTTATTAAACAATTATTTGGGAATTCAATCCCAAGTCATGCTTTTCAAAAGCCATGTTTCTTTTTCTTTTCTTAAACAACTTGGAAATTTGTTCCAAGATCACATTTTCTTTCAGAACATTCCTTTCAAAAAAAATTTGGAATTCATTTTTCCAAAACATTCTTCTTTTCAATATTTGAGATTTCTTCCCACGACACACTTTTCAAATTCACATTTCTGACTAGATCTAGCCTAAAACACAATGCTCCATTGGGCTTAAAATCAAATCATAAACATTGATTGGCAACTGGTTTAAACATTATCATTTCTTTTCAGGATTTTAGGACTATTTCATCAGTCCAATCCTGACCAAATCGCATTTCACTTTCTTTATTCATTTCCACTTTTCTTTACTGTTGTTATCTTCACACAAGCATTAGGCGAGGATATCTTTCCCCTACCTTCCTGCACTACCGCGATGAAGTTTCCCTGCGGGATGTCACCGCCCCAATCAACCGGTCTCAATTTCATTTTCATAAGTGTACGGGGATACGTCTTTGTCTGATGTCCCAGTCAGTGACCCGAACAACTAGGTCCAATGACCCAGGCTCAGCCTATACTGTCGGTGACCCGAACAACTAGGCTCAAAAGTCCAGGCTCAGCCTACACCTCTACGAGCTCGGTGATCCGAACAACTAGGTACAACGACCCAGACTCAGCGTACACCGTCGATGACCCAAACAACTAGGTATGAAAACCCAGGCTCAGCCTACACCGCTATGAGCTCGACAACCACATTATCAGTGTTCCATTTCAAAACTCTTTCCAATTTTTCAAATACCATTTTCCATTCTTTTTGTTGCATGACTCTGTTTCCTTGCAACACTTGATCCTTCACTTGGGTCCCAACTCAAGCCATCAAAACCACATTTAAAACCATAAATTGGGTCTTATGCTCAAAACCACACCAAATTATCTTTTATATTTGTTTATAGGGTCAAGGTCCAAAATCACACCCAAATCCATTTGTTTGGGGTTCCACATGGAGTACAGGGAAAACATCATTCATATAAACCCACCATACCATTAAAATCACTTAATATTCATTAAATTCCACATTTTAACCTTTCAAATTCAGGGCAAAAACGACATACCGAATTTTCAATTCGGTATACCGAAATTTTTCGGTATGTCGAAACCCCTTGTTTCGATCGATCGGGAAATTTCGGTCTATCGAACCCTGGGACCTGGCCTAATCTGCTAGGATTTCGGCATATCGAATTTTTTCGGTATACCGAATTCCCCGTACACAGGGTACACTCCTGTTCCGCAACGATGGAATTTGCCCAAAGTGGGAGTCCCGATCAAACCCCTTAAACATACATCATAAATTTCCATAAAATCATGGGGTGTAGACCCTCAAGTCTACTTCAAAACCCCTCAAATCATTCATGATTCCATCAACCAAGCAGCTCATATGAAAATCATAAGGGGAAAGGGCTCAAGAACAGCTACTGTAGCCTTCAACCCCAAAATCACATTTTTTTCCCCCAAACATGAATCCTAACCGCATCATCTCTACATTCTCATGCAATACATCACATTTCCATTCATTTCATGATTTTCCACGATTTCTCATGCATTATCTTGATTTTTATGCAATTAATCTACTATTAACAGAATGCTAAACGAAAGGAGGGGAAAGGATCGCGTACCTGACTCAGGCGTCTGGTGACCCTTACCACACTCTGGTAAGCCTCGGCAACCTACGGTGAACCTCCCCTGCCAGTGGAACACCACGAGTAGCTCGCACCACCTCCTTCCAGCTCGCACACCCTCGCTCCCTTTCTTCCCTTCCTTTCCTTTCTCGCCGCGCTCTCCCTCTGTCCACTCCTGCCTTCCTCTCTTATTTCCGCCACCGCTCGCTTGGCACCGGCCACCGATCCTGTCAGATGAGATGGAGAGGCACGGGCCTCCGTCGCTGGTGGCACAGGTGGAATAAAAGAAAGAAGAAGACGAAGAATGGGTGGAAGGACGTGGCTCGTGAGAGGAAAAGGAGGAAAAGGAAGAAAAGAAACGAGGAAAGAATGCACGCAAAACGAGACAACTGTGCATCCTCAAATCGGACTCCACATGGATCCCAAATCATAGGCAGATGTACAGAAAGCTAACCACTATCACACACATCTTAGAAACAACAGATTATCCATTAATAAATCATTTAAGCAATATTGCAAATAATTACATGGTCTACAATAAAAATGGATAATCAGGCCTAAATGTCACACTATCACTGATAGAAATTAAGAAAGGAATCAAACATTGGAACTTAAACAATGACTTAATGGAATCGAGTTCACAAAAAATTATCCTTCTTCTAATGAGTACCTCTCTGTTGGTAAAACGATCTCGATACACTTGTTCAATCAGGGCTTTCTACGTTTCGTCAGTTTGTTTCCTCTTTCCGCGAGAAGCAAGTATTTTCTTAGGGACCATTCTTAACGAAGAAGGTGAGAAATTGGTAAGAAAGGAGAAAGGAAGGATTTGGGAGGATGTAGGAGGTTGGAGATGGAGAGATTCGAGCGTTGGAGAAGAGAGAGAAGGGTTTAGGTGGAAAAAATTTGTCGACCGTATATCGAAAGAAGTGAAAAATAACCCTAGGTTTTAGGTTTAAAATGGATTTCGCGACTAATTCGGTATTCCAAAAAAGTAATTGATATGTCGAAATCAGTTACAGGAATTCTCAGAACAATCATCGGTACATGAATCATTATGTCGAAAATAGTGATACGAGGGATTCGGTATACCGTATTTTTCAATATTTTGAAGAATTTCGTGCAGAAAAAATTGTTAAAAAATCGATATATCATTCATTTTTGGTATGTCGATTCAGTAATTTTTGGTAGATACCATCGATATTTCGAAAAGCCACAAAGTGTAAAATTTTTATATTATATCTGAAAGTTTGCATATTCCTAATTTCCTTCTAATGTTAATGAATTGCAATCCATTTAGGAGGTTAGTAAAAATATCTGCTAACTATTTAATTGTAGAAATAAATTTTAATTTTATGTTATTTTTAAGTACATTATCTCTTAAAAATTGATGTCTAATTTCAATGTACTTAGTTTTTGAGTGATAAATTGGATTTTTGGATAAGTTAATGGCACTTGTATTATCGAAATATATTGTGGTATTTGATAAGTTTAGTCCAAAATCTTTTAATATTTGCTTCATCTAAGGATTTTGAGAAGAACATCTAGCTGTAATGTACTCAACCTCGGTTGTCGAAAGTGTCTTACTAAACCAAGAGACTAAGGAATGTCCTAAAAATTGACATGTTTTACTGGTACCCTTTCTATTAGTCTTACACCTAGCATAATCGACATCACTATATCCTACTAAGTTTAAGTTAGTCTTACAAGGGTAGAATAACCTATATCTTATAAATCCTCGTAGATATCTTAGTATTCTCTTGACTGTAGTTAGATGTGATTCCATTAGAGAGGCTTGGAATCTGGCATATAGACGTACACTAAACATTATGTCTGGTCTACTAGCGATTAAGTACAACAAAGATCTTATCATTCTCTTATACAATTTTTGATCCGCTTTTTGTCTAAATTCATCCATTTCTAATCTAATGGATGTACTCATAGGAGTTTTAGCTATTTTGCTATTCTCTATCCTGAATTTCTTTAATGATACATTGTATATTTCTCTTGATTTATAAATATTTTTTCTTTAGTTTGTTTTATTTGAAGCCCTAGAAAGAAAGGTAATTCATCTATCATACTCATCTCAAATTCTTTTTGCATGATGTTTGAAAATTCATTGCATAAATTTTCTTTTGTAAATCCAAAAATTTTATCATCTACATAGATCTAGACTATTAATAGATCCTTTTCTACTTGCTTTGTGAATAAGGTTGTGTCTATTGCACCAACTGTAAAATCATTGTGAATTAAGTATTTTCTTAATCTTTCGTACCAAGTCATTGGTACTTGTTTTAACCCATAGTGTCTTATTCAACCTATAAATGTGATCTAGATAGGTCTCATTTTCAAATCGCGGAGGTTGCTTAACATAAATCTCTTCTTCTACAACTCCATTTAAGAATGCACCCTTGACATCCATTTGGAACAACTTAAAACCTACATGATTAGCATAGGCTAAAAGCATTCTAATTTATTCTGATGTAGCTACAGGAGTATATGTTTCATCGAAATTTATTTCCTCCTCTTGATTGTATCCTTGTGTCATTAATCTTGCCTTATTTTAACTATGTTTCCTGATTCATCTAGTTTATTTTTAATTATCCATTTCTTAAAGTGTTTTATTTTGTCTTTTAATAATTCCATTTTGTTGAAGGGTTCTTGGAGAGGAATAATTGTGTTCAAAATCATTTATTTCACAAAAAAATTCAAATTCGTCATTTTCAAATTCCCCACTATGATTACTTCTTATTTTAATGATTTTTAAGTCTTTTTCATTTTGAACCCTTTGCAAAACTTTTGAAATTCACTGAAAATGTCAATTTTGTTTGATAAGAAAATAATCCAAGTAAAACGCAAAAAATCATTAGTAATGACAAAAACATATCTTTTACCACCTAGACTTAGTGTTTTACTAGACCCAAACAAATCCATATGAATTAGTTTCAGTGGTTTGGTAATAGAAACCATGTCTTTTATTTTGAAAGAAGATTTGGTTTGTTTTCCAAACTGACATGCATCGTATAATTTGTCTTTTTTAAAATCAATTTTAGGCAATCCTATCACAAGATCATTTTTGGACAATTTTGATAGTTGACCTATATTAGCATGGTCAAGTTTTTTATGTCATATTCAATGTTCGTCATTTGAGGAAGCAAGGAAAGATAGAGTCGTATTAGGTTTATATGAAATATTTATTTTATAAACATTATTTTTTATTTTTTCAATAAATATGATTTCAATGGTTTTATAATCTATTATTGTACATTCATGTTTATTAAATATTACTTTATAACCTATATCATACAATTGACTTATACTACTGTAACGGCCCTCAAGCCGCTACCATTAAACCTAACAACAAATTTTTATTTTATTATTTGTTTTATCTTTATTATTAACCAACAATTACACTAATGATGTAACTAAGGTTAAGTATTCTCAACAGGAAATAAAATTAATAAACAACACAAATAAACTAAATTATCACTCACCTGGATCTCTGATGTGTGGTGGCGTGGCTCCTTCTATATGTATTAGCAACCAAAAGTTACTATCCTGCACCTGCCAAAAACACACAAAACAAAGTACACGCGAGTGATCACTCAACGATCACCTAGCACGCACCCCACCTACAACTCGGCAACCTATGCCGAGGGCAATCAAGAACAAACATCACACCTGGATGTCGACAAACCAAAAGGGCAATCTATCGACGCCCAGCACACAAGCACTGGCATCCCTCTCGGACGTCGCAACACCAAACCAGGCAATCTACCACTGCATAGCAGGCCACAAAATCACAAAATCATGCCTTAAATACCATTTCTTTGCTTTCAAAACCACATGCGTATACTTTTAAAACCTTTTATGCATGCCTGAGAAAGCTACTCTCGCCATCTCAAGCCCAAAATAACACCAAAAGCACAACTACGGAGACTCTGCTCTGCACAACATGGCTTCCTTTGGACTCAAGCACACACCAAGCCACGAAGCCTCCGCTCCCACAACAACGGAGCTATTGCTCCCAAACAATGGAGCCACCGCTACCAAAGTACTACGCCTCAACAAACGCTAAAACCACGGCCTCCTCTAGGCCCAGAGTCTGATTTTTTCCAAACCAGGACTTCGCACAAACACAAGCACAAACAGAAAGTGTGTCGAACTGCCCGGTGCCAAGCATACAACACTGGCCATAAGCAGTCCACCGAGGAGCGACCATGGCATTCTGCACTGCCAAGGTGTGCCACCCTGTGCAGGAGTCAACCATCGTCCCGCGATTCTCCCTCTCTAGAGAACCTTCAATAAAGCCAACCCTTCCTTTGGAAGACAGTCCTGTCTCTTAGGACGCTACCAGCTACGGGGTGCACGTCCCACCCGCACTGGCCACCACAGGGTACGTCTCCTCAAAGCGTCCTCCACACGGTGCTCAGGAAAGAGTCAACGTCCACACCCGACAACACTCGAGCTTCAGTGCTCACAGCGACAGTCGGAGTATCATATCTGCCTGTCATGCCACGAAACACCTCAACTCGTAGACTACAACCCTAGTCTCGAAACGACAGTCAAGGAGTATCATACCTCGAAGACCCGACGAATCTCCACCTCAGGTATCTCGGCCTCCAACGCAAACAGAAAACACTGGAAAATTCTTTCCAAAATCACTTTCAAATCTGTACTCTTTTCTTTTCAAAACTCTCTTTTGGGAAAATCTTTTTCAAAAACCATTAAATATCCTTTAAAGCTCAAGCAATATTGTGTCCAAAAGCGACTCGAAAATCAAAGGTTGAGAAACCACAAACAAAACACAGCCTCGACAGTTCTCCTCTCAGGCTTAGGAAAAGCACCTTAGGAGCGTCTAGGTCCATGAGTACTACGCTCAACCCACGATCACAACCTAAGAAAACACCAACAACAAAGCAAACACAATCAGAACTCACACGCTCTAGCGTCAAGTGTAAGACATCTACTGACTTGCGTCCCTTGGGAGCACAACCAGATCGGTTCAAACACCTGGAACAATGCCACTGAATACTCCATTCAGTGTACCGCATACAGAACCACACGAAACCTAGACCTAGGGACACTATCATTATCCCTAAAGTCTAGTCTAAACCATCTGGGGAAAGAATCTACTGTTTCTAAATCATTTCATCTTTTATTCTATCCATATCCCAGGTGAAATCTTGCTAATTCATTTTTAGGCAAACCCTAGACCATTCTAATGATTATCCTAATCATTTATGTCATCATGTTTATCCCACCAAGATTAATATATATTATATATACATATATATTAATCAAAACATAAGATAGCCTAATGCAGGATCAGGACTTGAATCGGCAGACCGAAATGGGACGGTTGACTGAATTTGAGCTCAGGGCACCAGATCGGTAGATCGAAAACCACTTGGTCGACCGAAAACTCCTGATTCGGTAGATCGAAAAAGTTCGATCGACTGAACCAGAAATTTTGTCGACACCCAAGACTTCCAAAAAAAGGCAGAACCAAAATAATTCGGCATGTCAAACTAGACGACTGCAGGGCAACCTAAATTGGGACTCAAAGCCTAATCTAGCAAACCACCAATCCAAACCATGCAAACAATATATCAAAATGAAGATCTCAACGAGATCTTCCAAACCAGACAAACAACACCGAAATCCATCAAGCGGATCTCGAAAAAACCACAAAAAACACAAAGGGGGCATTATTCACCCCCTAATCATAAATACGGCCATAAATGGCCCACAAATACACAATACATTCTAAAAAAAACACTACAGTTACCAACACACTAACATGTACCTATAGTACAAATTTGGAATCAAAATAAAATCTACGGGATGCGTACCTCCATTGAAGACGCGGCGACGCGAGACGGACGACGACGCTCCTCCACTAGCCACGAGCTGCTCCTCTCCTTCACGCAACGGCCGTGGCTGCAACCTTCTCCTCCCCACCATCTCCCTCTTTCTCTCACAATCCCTCTCTCCCTCCCGTCTCTTTTCTCTCTCTTTACTCTCCCACGCGTGAGAGGAGAAGAAGAAG
>JAMKQA010027667.1:0-18672 GCA_024699735.1 Posidonia australis
TCGCAATATTCATTTAACGATGTACGTAGCTACGAGGACAATTAGTCCTCGCAAAGTCCTCGTTATACTGCGTAGCGAGGAGTTTGCGAGGCATTTGCGAGGACTTCGCGAGGAACATTGTCCTCGCTAAATGTCGATTTTGTTGTAGTGAGAGTGGATTGCATACAAGTTCAGTGGACGTCAGCCACTTCCGAATCGTAAGAACCCAACTCCAACGAGCAAGGACGCACGATGCATGAATGGTGAAAATTACAGCAAACAAGGGATCGAAACGTACGAGGTGATCCACGATACAGCACTACTGAAGTAGGAAACCTAGTGAGCATGCCTGAAAGACAAGGAAAACGTACCTGAGGTGGCGTCCGATGCTCCTACAGATGTCCGGTGATTTGCTTGGGTTCGACGGAGCTCGGCGGCGACTGGAGGCTGTCAGTGGAGATTCCTGGAGGTCGTCGGAAGAAGGGAAGGCCAGTGGAGGATGTGTCGTGGGTTGGAGGGGCTGCAATCTACATGCTTTCTCTTCTCTCTCCTACTGCACGGCTTGGGGGTGAAGGCAGCATGTGGCTACTGGTTGCTGGTTGAGAAGAACCAGAAGAAAGGTGGCCAGAGGGAGAACGGAGGCCGACTGGGTGGTCGTGGAAGTCGCGCGGAGGAGGAGGAAGGACAATGGAGGAGGATGAAGGCCGAGGTAGTCGATCTTCTCTGTGTCCTCTCCTCTCTCTCCTACTGCATGGCTTGGACGTGAAGACGACATGTGGCTGCTGGTGGTTGGTTCCTTGACGCGAGCTAGTGGAAGAAGAAGGTGGGGCTGCTGGTGATGGAGCTCGTGGATGCTTGGGGTTTCTCCACAACGAGGAAGAGTCGGCTGCCTTTGATGGTGGAGAGGAAGGAAATGAATTACCAGAGAGAGAGGGTAGTAGTGGCTGTGTTTCTGTCTGGGAGTGAGATGATGGTGTTTTTCCAAAATGAAACGCCCCGATGCACCTCCGTTTCGGTCGATCCAGAAAGAGGGAAGCGACAACACACGAAGAAGGAAGAAGGGGCTTCTGGTTTGTTTTGTTTTGGTTAATGTTTTGTCAATTTATTGGTTCGACTTTATTCGTTTGATTTTCTTGATTAAGATAATAAAAGGATGCAAGTTATGAGTGTTTAGTTCACTACTAGAAAATCTACATTTTACGAGGACAAATAGCGAGGACTTAGTGAGAAAACGTCCTCGCAAAAATATAACGAGAACATATAACGGGGAGTTAGCGAGAACATGACATCGCAATAATTTTATGAGTATTTAGCAAAGAGTGTTTCTCGTAATGTCCTCACTTTTTTTTTAGCGAGGACATAAAGAGGATATTTCCTCGCTATTTGTCCTCCCTAAATCATATTTAAAATACCGACGCACGGATTGTTTTCCTTTCTTTCATACCCTAATGCTCATCCGCCTCCTCCTCTGTGACACCTCCTCTCACCCGCACAGCGTCGTCGTCGTCGTCCTCCTCTTCCTATTTATCACAACTTCCTCCGCCGCACAACGTCGTCCTCCTCCTCCTCTTCCACCCGCACAATGTCGTCCTCCTTTGCCTCCTTCCACTAGCACAACTTCCTTCTCTTCCTTCCTCCTATCACTGGACATTGCTGTCGGACGCAACCTCCTCATTGTCCTCCTCCTCCCACCTGTCGGACGTAACAGGAAGGTTAGTTCTTTGTTTTTTGCTTTTGTTATGATCGGAAACTGAAATGTTTAGCATACAATGATGTTATCGATCATTAAAATCATTTTGACTTGGTCTTGAGCTGTTAAAAAGCAATGAAAAATTTGTTTATTGTTTCATGATTTTTTCCCAAAAATGTTAGGTTCATCTTGGGTACCATCTACATTCTATTATAATCAATTTATAATGGAAGGTAAAAGCAGAAGCAAACAAGCAAAGTAAATACAACTAGGATAAGAATAAAAGCTTTGTCAGACAATTGGTAACCTAGAACAATGAATATGATTGCAATGCTAACCACATGCATGTATTGACTATATATATATTCACAAAAGCTTGTGAATTGTGAAGGTGTACGATGAAATTGTTGAAAAATTACTTGATTATAGAGGTGATAAAACATTCCAACCCAAAATAGATCGGAAACGAGCTCCACCATGCCTACTTTGGCAATGGCATCTTTAAATTCATGTTGAAGTAGCTAAGGACCCTCAACCTGCAATCTCAAATATGGAGAGTGAGATGTAGGGAAACAATTCCTAATACAAATCCATAACATCTTTGCTCAAACTGACATTTTGTTCCTGATAAGAAGATTAATGTATTGGAAGAGCCAAATGCATGGCACTGATATTGAAAATTTATGTTAAATCTAACACTTTGACGAAATCCATTTAGATGAAAAATAAAGATCTAGAATTCTTATAGAGTTTTTTTTTTTAATCACTCAGAAATGAATGTCTTTCAGTGAATAAAGAAAAGTTTACACAAGGGAAAAAAGAGTATCATGAACTCAAACACTTGCTATAGTACATGTTAAAGGTATGAATAGATCTTTTCCTATGCGAAAAACATAGGGCAACTGTTATACCTATATAAAATCAATCTAATCACATTCGATGTTTGTGGGATCCTCTTTCCTACTCATTATTCTTACACAAACTCTATATATAAAATTAAATCGAAGTAAATCAATCTAATTACAGCCCGATAATTGTGGTATCCTCTTTCCTACTCATTATTCTTGCAGAAACTCTACATATTTAGAGTTCCCCCAAGTCTTGAATCAACTTCATAGAGAGACTTCTCTCATACCTCTTGTTAAACTAGTGGTATACTCTATAGAAATGTATACTTACATAGCAATAGTAACATTTTTTTGGGAATCGCTGAAGTCAAATGTATGACTTTTTTCCCTTGTTTTACTAATGGCTACATGCTTTCTTTTATGAATACAACAGTAAAAAGAATGAAAAATTACTTACAATGATTGTAGGTGGTATACAAATGATGAGTGCTCTGATTGATATGTAGGCATAGAGATTGGTGCTATCCATATTAGTCTGAAAAATTCAAGAAGCCAGGTATTATAGAAAGATATGCAAACATAGGAAGACAAAGAAACACCAAGGATTGTGGGAGGGGCAGATACCATGGCCTTCTTGGAGTATATACTCTTGTAAGTGTAGGAGATATTTAAGGTCATGGCACTTGTGAAGCCTGTCCAGTTGAATGATGACTCCGTAAGGGATGCCATTAAGACACCTGGAATATCCCAAAAATAGTAGGTTTGTTCAAAATGATTAGCACAAGGCACAAAAACCAAAGCTTCATAGAATGACAAAACCAACTTTTAAATGTAAAGTTCGTGTAACCATAGAGCATGGTAAGGTAATCAATGAAGCATTACAGTTCAGACGACTATGGACTGTTTTATACTAGATAGGAGTGTAAAAAATGCATTCATTTGAAAAAAATGGATGAATATTAATTCTCAGTTTTATGTATATATTAAAGGCATCATTAATGTCAATTAGTGCTACAAAATTGTACAAGCAGTAGATTACCAATAACAACCGGAGCAGTAGATTACCATGCAGTAGATTAAAACAGATCAGTCAAGAGGTTAATTAAATGCAGATAAATGAAAGTAAATGTTTCATGTTTGCTAATAGATGTTATTATAAGTAACATGTCCTGCATGTTGTGAAGCTTAGTCACGTTGAAATGGGAAGAGGTAAAGGCTTTTTTCTATAAAGAAAGCCTAAGGATTTTTTCTTCCGTGTAGAAAAATACCTAGCAGTTGGCATCTCAGTAGATTAGCTTAACCAATCAGACTACCTATTTTTGTGATCACAGGTCAGACTTATTGGGAAACATTGATTTGTCCTTATTTATTCTTGAGTTAATGAAACTAACCCTGCACGAAACTTGAAATTCAACTACTGCTTTCTATTATTGATTTTCCTTTGACAGAGCTTTTAACCTGCAAATATTGCAGTTTATTTGAACTTTCAAAGCTCAGGTTCCATTGAAGAGCTCTGAGAGGTAAGATTTATTTATTTATTTATATTTTATACTTATGATTATCTTACAATTTTATATACGAGAAAGGTGCTTAAGTTTAATGGAGTTGTTACTCAAGAAAATACAAATGACATTGTTGAAATAATAGGATATATCAGAAACATGCTGACTTTCCCAGAACAACATGTTGATTTGCATTTCCATATACTCTGACCATTCTGTAGTGGAACACTTGCATGATGCATGTTCCTATAATAATTGTACTTTATTTCTTATATTTTTACTGCAATAGACTGAGAGTCCAAGGACAGCTCACCACCCCATGGTTTGAACGTGGAGGTATTGGTCTTCTTTTACTTTGTCGTCTTTATTCTTCTCCTTCATTTTTAATTATTCCCAGCGCTCATGTGAAAGTAACCTAGCTGTCATATAAGATCATAGAAAATGGAATAGGGTCCTGGAAAGGACCTGAGAAGTGACTCATCTAGAGAGTAAATGGTATGTATGTATAACGTTGAGGACCACAAGCAATAGGACCTGTTAGTCTAGATGTATGATATTACTTTAGAGGCCCATGTCTTGGTTTTCTTCCTTGGATTCTATCAACGATCAAGAAAGCATAATTTCTTATTGTTTATACAGTGAACCACAATTCGTTTATTATTTATGTCATAGAGGTTTTCTTTCTTCCCTTTTTTTTTATTCTTTTTCTCCTGAGATCTTGTTTTTGACTAAGAAATTATCACTCTAGCAAAATATTATATCTGGTTTGCTCTTTCGAGACTCTTCAAGTTGTTTTTTGCTTACTACTTTTTTGAGAACTCAGTGACAGGACCTTCTTTTGTCTAAAGTTGGTTAGATACGGGTCTACTAATGGATTGTTAAATACCTGAGTGCTAAGCCAATAGGTAGTTGATAATTTGACCAATGTCTATAGACATTATATGATATGACTTTATCATTATATGAATAGGTACTGTATCATGAAGCATGCCATTTACTTCATGTAAAGAAGGGCATCGTTGCACGTATAAACAGCAACGAGTTAACATCTTGATCATTATTTTAGTTTTTCAAAGTTCTAGTTTAGACGACTTGGCACATGGGTTCTTATTTGAGATGGTCAAGTAGGATCCAGTTGTTGCTTATTATATCATGACGTATCCTCCCTATAAGCCATTAGATTCGTGATCTGTAGTTTTTAGAAGTTGAAAAATCACGATGTTGTTGTTTTTCTTTTTCCAGAATTTCCATACCAAAACATAGTATTGAAGGTCCTCTGGTTAAGGTTTTTGTTGGTTGAGGATTTCGTTTTGGTGTGGGCTAGTATGGTTTACTTTTATCCAATGCTAATATTAATGCTGATGTAAGCGGATATTATTAAATCAAAAGAAAAAGAAAAAGAAAAAGAAAAATGGAAAGAAACCCTTACTGATCAACTCAATGAAATGATGTCCTTAGTTGCAATTTAACACAATAGTTAAAGTTAAAACCGTCTTGTAGAGAAATACTTGCATGTTGTGAAAAGCCTGAGTTTCTATTATTCTATTGTCATAAATTATCTTATTGTAATGTGATACTTAAGTCACATTTTTTTTCAAATGTCATCATGTTTTTCTTTCAATCTAGACATATAGACATCTTATCATTTCTTTCTTTTGTAGAGAGAAATGTCTTGTTATCGTGATTGGATGTATACACGAGTCGTCGATGGAAATGTGTGTATGAATTTTTTGAATGGAGTTCAGAAGTTTGTGGAATTTGCATATAATCAAAATCTGGGTATTGTGGAAAGGGATGGAAGGATTATATGTTCTTGTAAAAAATGTGCATTATTGAAAAAACAATCGAGCAGGGATGTTGAAATACATTTATGTAAGAAAGGATTAGTGGAAAACTACTAGTATTGGTTAAAACATGGGAAGGCCTTTCAAAACTATGAAAAAGTTGCTCCTGTTAGTATGGATCCCATTGTAGACATGGTGATGGACGTGACAGGTTCCAATTTTGATGTGTTTGCTGATGAAAAGCCACATGGTGAATCTCAAGAGTTTTATGAGTTGTTAAGAAAGGGAAAGGAGCCATTATGGCCAGGTTGCAAGAATTACACAAAGTTATCGACAGTGTCTGAGTTATTAGCATTGAAGATCGATTATAACATGACAGATAGTTGTTTTGATACTATGATAGGTAAAATTAAGAAAATGTTGCCAGAGAATCAACTAATTAAGATAATATAGAAAACTAACAACTTAATTTCAATTCAGGTTCATCATGGCTTTCTTTTTGAGCATTGTCGTTGTTTTTGTGCTTGTAAATATCATCAAGTAATAAAAATATGATAATCATTTTTGTATCATCAACTAATCATCAAGTATTCTTTACAGTTTTAGATGGCCGGATTTGGTAGAGGTGGTCATCGATCTATTGGTTCTGGTGGACGTGGTTCATCGGAGGATCGAGAGATTGATCTTAGTGCTCAGTTGCTTGAGTTCATTTGTTCACAGGGTCTGACACCACCTGAGGTTGGATGGAGACCTCCGACCACTTTGGTTGAGGCTCCCACCTCTCCTCCTGTGTTTAGACATAGTACTACTCCACAGAGTAGTGCTGCACGCCATGTCTAGCCAGAGTTGTCTCCTCGTTCAGCTGCAACAGGTAAATAATATAATGAAATTACACTTTTTAAGTCTTTAAATTAAATATAATTATTGATAAATATTTAATTTGATTGATAAATAACAAGAACAACAACAACAACAAGGAAGATATGCTCAAGTTTCTTAAGGACCACGACCTCTTCTGGAGCTTGATTCAGACGGGTAACTTTTAATTTAATTTGATGTTAGTCAACATGTACTACTTTTTTCCTGTACCTAACTTAATTTATTTGCAGTAACTTCAAGATGAGTCATAGGATCTCGTTAGAAATCACAAATTTTTTTAGATCTTATGCATCGACAATCGAGTACCGGTAGTCACATTTGCATCCAGATGAGAAAGAAAGAATGTTTGATGTGTTATTTGTAATTATTTTTTATTCTATCTATAAGTTAAACAATTAATATATTAAATTGACAATGATGTTGTATTTATACAGAGCAAGTTTACACTTTCACTTGGATATACCAAGGAAGATTATCGTGTGCTTTTTACAAAATTAATTAAGAAAAGGATGAATGATATCTATTATAGGGCACAAATAAATGCATTGGCAAAATGTCCTGAGCCTCACAATGATTATCAGGCAACCAAGACATTTCCTTCGTATTGGTATACACAAAAGAGGTAATTATTATTTATATTAAATTTCAGATGTTTTTATTATTGTACATGTGAGGATTAATATATATAATATTAATTAATGTTAAATCTAGGTAGAATGGGCTCTGTGTTCTTTTTTTCCACAGACGCAGAGTTTCAAAAAAGGTCCACGTTTGGGAAGTCAAACCGTGGAAAGCAAGAAATTCGTTCTACTAACGGATCAAGAAGCCACAACGATCTTCGAACTGAGTTGGTAAGGATATATTTTTATATTAATTTACTTTAAAAATTATTTTTATTATCTTGTTATGAAGTAAATAATGAATGTGGAAGCTTGAACTTAGTGTTCAATCCCAAAATATATGAAACAATAGTACACTTAATTACACTTTGCCATTGTCTCAGTATAAATCAGTGTTGAAGGTAGTTGTGGACGGGTTGAGTAAATATGCACATTTCATTCCTTCGGCTCATCCATTTACAACATCATCAGCAGTTAAGGAATTTATTAAAGGGGAAGTTAAGTTGCATGGGGCACTTGCCACTATTGTTTCAGATAGAGATGCAAATTCTACGAGTCAATTTAGAGAGATTTGTTCCAAAACAGAAGGTCAAACAGAAGTTGTCAATACAAGTGTTGAAACATTTCTAAGGTGCTATTGTAGCCAAAGGCAAAGGGATTGGGTACAATGGATTCCCTTTCAGCTACTGGTACAAGTCCCTTTGAGGTAGTTTATGGTTGTCAGCCACCAACTATTTTGTCTGAAGAGGAGGGGGCAGCTAAAGCACAAGAGGTGGAGAATTCATTGAGAGCCAGAGACCAAATTTTAGAGATTTTGAAAGAAAATTTGGTTAGAAATCAAAACAGGATGAAACATCATAAGAAGAGGAAATAAGTGCACCTTGAGATGGGAAGCGTGGTTTACTTAAAGACTGCAAGCAGTATCGTCAAGTACCACCAAATGGCATTGCATATAATTTCTTCTGTCAAGTACACCCATCCTGTGTTCCATCCTGATGGTTACTGAACAAGCAATTTCGTATCCAATATTTTGCATATAATTTCATTCAGAAGTTTAGACATACGTATCATTTTTGACTTGCTCTAGCCCTAGTTTTTCTTATATTATATTGCTTTCTCCCATGAATCAATGCAAGATGTTCAGTGCATTCAGTTCACTGTGTGTGATATAGATACGAGTGCTAAGTGTGGATTCCAAAGCACATCACTTAGCTATTAACATGGGGAGTACGTATCCTAGTTAACATGGGTGCATTTCTCACCCCCCGCCGCCCCCTCCCCCCTCTTCCACCGCCTCTCCCTCAAGCCCCTCCACCGCATCGGCGTTGGCCTTCTCCATGGCCATCGCCGCCGCCGTTGAGGTGAAGCGTAAGAGCTCGATGTCGACGGAGATGAGCGTGCTGTGGCTGGGGTTGCAGTACGTGTTGCTGGGGGTCTCGGACATGTTCACGTTGGCCGGTACTCCGAGGTGCCGGAGAACATGAGGAGCCTCTGCACGTCGCTGTCGTGGTGCTCGACGTCGATGGGCCCTCTCCGCCCTCCCCCGCCCCCCTCCGCCATGTGCCAGACTCCTCCTTTCCTGGGAGGATTTCGGAAAGGCGTCCTACTTCAGGAACCTGCAGGTTGTGGATCGGGACAATAGTCTAGTTCCAGCCTCCGGACTCCGACTGCTGGCCGACCATCCTGGTTGCTATCGTCTAAGACCTGGTAACCACTGCCGATGGAAAAAGAGAAGGCAGGTACGCGGCAAGGGGAAGCTTCTTCCCTCCCCCCTCGGGGCTGAACCAGACCTTCTCCCTGGTTCTTTGCTCAGCCCTGTTCCATCATTTTCTTCGACGATTTGTCGAATGGTTTGCGTCTTACTTGGTGTAAGATGGGCAGATTTCTATCTTTGCTTGTTCTAACTGATTTTGCCCCTCTTCCTTCCCTGTTGGGCGAAATATGTCCTGCTGCTACTATTGACGTCGTTTTTCTTTGTCAGTGTCTTCGTGGTGACTGGTTTATTTTTACGAAATATTGTTTTATTGCTGTTAACTTCAGATCGCGATGCATATCTGTTTGATCTAGCTTTGCCTGGTCTTTTTACACCAGTAACGGGAGATGTCTTATTTCGTCGGTGCCCAGTAGGGTTGGGTATCTTCTTACTTGGAAACTGTTTCGAAAATTCTGGAAATTACTGTTGAATGCAATTTGGCATTAATGCGCTTTGTTGCGCGTCCTCTCATGTCACTCATTACGCGCACTCACTGCATTTTTTTAATGTTAATAAAAATTCGAAATATGAAGCGTTACACATTCGCGCGGGGAAAATCTCTGACTCAGAGATTTCCTCCGACAGTGGAGAGGTGAGAAGCCGCCCTTTTCTGACATGCCTTGACACTGAACCTTTCGAGATTTGCTCTCCTGGCATCCCCTGTTAATCCTGGTTACTTTTGTGTTACTGATTTATTTCTGTCTACTCTCCATCTTAAAATTGATCTATTTTATTCTGGTTGGACATTGTTATTTCAAATCATTCTCTGGTTGATTTGGAATGAAAGGAACAATAGGTTTTTCAAATCATTCTCTGGTTGATTTGGAATGATTACCATTGATATCTCTTCATTGTTGGGTAGACTCTTTGGCTACAGGTTTCGAAAAAAGTGAAAATACACGGGCAATACCATCTTATCAGCATAACAGAGATGTGGAGCATAATTCATTGGCTCCCAGCAATCCCCAATGTGAGATGGCGTATGATACTGGAACTCCTGCTCTACCCATGCGTGATTAACTTCTGGTTAATTGATACCATACAGCTTGCAGTTGCTGAGAATTTTTGCTGAGATTTTTTGGTTCATAAGATACTTGTAATATTTTTTGGTCACCTGTTGTGTGACTGGTTCTGTTTATTTTGTTTGGGCAATACTCTGTAATACTTTGGATGACTTTTTACCTTATTAATATCAACTAATTACCGTTTACAAAAAAAAACAAAACATGGGGAGTACGTCAGTTAGCTGTTAAAACATGAAGAAGACAAAGACTACACGAGGAGTACGTCACTTGGGTATTAGCTTATAATAAAAAATAATACATTTAAAATTTTTATTCTCTAAACTTATCTATGTCTTTGAAACTTTAATTTGTTAGATAGTTAACTTCTATAGTATACAATCTTTTCCGTTGGACATTTCCATTACTTGGTTCTAGAATAAGTTTTCCATTGAGTGATATAGATGTAAAAAGGTTAACATTTGAATAAATTAATAAAGTTAGTGTCTTAATTATTATAGGCCACTAAACTATGCAGAGAACCTACAGTGGTAGAGTGGTGGACTGTATCCCACACTAGTGAGTCAGAACATGTTTGGTCAATCCATAGTGCGAAGGATGTATTTGTAAGTAATAATGGTTATAATTAAAGTTATTTTAATAATATGCACTTATATTTTAAATTATCTTTAACTAACTTCTTATGTTTATTTATACATGATAGGTACATCTTCTTGTATCAAGAAAAATATGGAGACAATAATGTCGATGAACATCCAGTCTTTGACAAGAAACTTTGGAAGCAAGTTTCAATGGAAAGGAACGTTGGTAGTTCATCAAGAAAGCAAGGCTTGGGTGGTTTGGATCCATACTACTCAGAAGATACGACTATTGGTTCTTCTACGGCTTCTACTGGGCCGTATCGTCCTACACCTCAGGCTTCAACTTCATTTGATTTGAAGTACTTCAGTTCTTAGTTGTCCCAGATGGCAACTACATTAGAGAGTTTCATAGCCGACATACGCTCAGAAATAAGGAATAAAATAATGACTGAAGTAAGGAATGAAATAAGAGATGAAATACATGCTTTGGAGGATCGACTTGTAAGGTAAAATTTTATTTACTTTTAAAATTTTTGATATATAAAAATTATCATGTTGAATTCAAAATTATAATTTAATCATTATTCATTACAATATATATAAAGTTTTTTTTTATAATCAGAAGATATACGGACGAGCAAGAAGTTCATTTGGAAAGTGATGATAAGGAGGATTTCGAGGAGTATACACGTAGTCGTCACTCCATCCATGCATCATCCTCAAAAGGTAAAGGAAAGCAAGTTGGTTCCCGAAGAAAGTGATATGTAATATATCGTTTTGCCATGTATTATATTTATTGACTTGTATTAAGATATTTCAGTGTTGTATTAGCTACTTTTTTGTAAAAACATTGGATGTGTAAAATCTTAGGTTGTATGATCAATTGAATTTTTTTTTAATAAAATCTGTATATGTGTAATTTAATGTACTTGTGAATGTCTTTGAATGTCATTTTACCAGGTATATGAATATAAATTTTAGCAGGTTTAATTTTGTAATGTATTGTTTTTTTTAACTGCCTAGTATTAGCGAGGACATTTATTCGCTATATCCTCGCAAAATTTTGTTTTATTTATCGAGCACTTAGCAAGCAAATTGTGAGGATATTGTGTGACCACGTCCTCGCTATATCCTCCCAATTTCGTTGTTAAAACTGGAACAATGATACAATCTCATAATATTTAGTGAGCATTTGTGGATGATACTACGAGGATATGGCGAGGATATTACGAGGAAATATTTCCTGGTAATATCCTCTCTAATTTTAGACGAACAAATTGCAAGGATATATCATCGCAGTATTGATTTAACGAGTTATTTAACTACGAGGATAATTATTCCTCGCTAAGTCTTCGTTGAAGCTTGTAACAAGGACTTAACAAGGAATATTGTCCTCGCAAGATCCTGTTTCTCTTGTAGTGGTTTTGGTTTCATTTGATTCAATGATTAAAATTAATTAATTAAAAATAAAAGGAGTACAATAGGAACGTTATCATTACTGTTTATTTATTTTTGCATTATTTTAATGGGTGTGCATGTTAATTGATTAATATTTTATGTAGGATACATATGCACTCTTATATTAGTTTTATTCTTATTATTAGTTAATCATAATTATTATTGTTGATCAGGTTTTATCAATAAAAAAATATTATTGCCTATTTATATTTTGTTTTTTTATTTTAGAGATTGTTAATTATTGAATAATATTTATGTATGATTTACTACACATGATTTATTCTATTTGATATTGTAGACACTCCGATTTTGAAGTAACTTGGCAGCAGATTCCTCTGGAAGATGCTCTGGTTGCGACCACAAAAAACCCTAGCCCACACAAACCCATTCAGGCTCACACTAGTCCACTCTGACCTTATTAAAATTAAAACCAAATAAAACACATTTAAAACCCAAAATTAATCAAACAAAAACCACAATTAAAAGTCAAAATTAATTAAAATCAACTTAATCAAATAAAAACCCTAATTAAAACACAAAAAACCTAATTAAACTCAAAATCCTAATAAATTAAACTCAAAACCCTCATTAAAACACAAAAAACTTAATTAAGAGTAAAAATTAATTAAAATCCACTTAATCAAGTGAAAACCCTAATTAAATCACAAAACCTAATTAAAACGCAAAAAACCTAATTAAACCAAAAACATAATTAAAATCCAAAAAAACTAATTAAATTCAAAATCTTAATTAAAATCCAAAACCCTAAGATTAAAATAGTTAAAACCCTAAAAAAAACCCTAAAACAATTAAAACCCTAATTAAACAAAATCAAAAAAATCAAAGAATCAAAACCCTAAAATCCTTAAAAATTCCAAAACAAAAAAACTTAAAATAATTAAAACCCTAATTTTAAAACTAATTAATTGAACCTTAAGTCTAAAAATCAGAAATTAAATTAAAACCACAAAATCTAATTTTAAAAACCTAAAACATAAAACCCTAAAATCCCTTAAAAACCTAAAAAACAAAAACCTAAAAAACCTAAAGTAACAATATCCAAAAATTTAAAATCAAGGTCTTAATTAAAATCATAAAATCCTAAAATTAAAATCATCAAAACAAATATTTTAATACCTAAAACAAAAGGAAAAAACAAAACCTTAAAACTAGAACAGAAAAACCCCAAAAGACCAAAAGCCCACCCCACAAGCCCATTATTTAGCCCAAAGCACCCAATACAACACTCAATCAAAAACATAAGGAAATCCAAAAATAATTCCGGTGGTAACTCTGGTGACTCTCGATTTTTCTGGCGCATCCCAGAGCCCCGCGATCTCTGGCCAGCCTCTTCCAGCTCACGCTCGATCCAACGACGCTCATTTGCTGGAGGGAGGAGGATCAATGGCCTTGAAGAGCCTCGTCGGCGTATAAAGCCTCACCGCCGACAGCACCTTGATGGCATCTGCTTCTAGCCTCTGTAGCGCCTCAATCCACCTTAGAGCAAACCCAGCATCCCTCGAGACATCCAGACCACCTCCTCCACCTTTTTTTTCCTCAGCCCTGGAGCCCCCTACATCGGCAGCCAGAGCGATGCTAGAGCACCACTGTCGTCGAGCATCGCCGGGGAGACTGCGCCGCCAGTCAGGTATCCCTTTCTCCCTCCAATTTCAATTCAAAGCATGCCGCTTTAGGTTCAGAAAGCCCCCTACCTTCTGAATCGCACCTTGTCGGGGCAGGCCGTCTCTGCCCGCCGTCGCCTCCATTTCTGGTGGTGGGTTCATCAACACCAGCGAGGCCTCATGCCTCTTGACCTCAAGCGAGGCCCTCATGGGCCTCTCCTCCCTCCTCCTCTTCTTTTCTCCTCCTTCTTGGACTCCTTCCACTCCAGAGAAGCCCCTTGGAGACCCCCTGCCGTCGCCGTCGTCGTCGTCGCAGCACCACCGACCACCATCGAGAAGCCATTGGAGATCTCCGGACGTCCACGCTCGGTGCCACCGCTCCAGGAGACTCGCCGCAGTGCCACGAATCCTGGACGACCCCCCATCCCACCGTCTGGATCACCGTAGTGCCCTAACGACCTTTGTCGTGCCTGTCGCCGGAGTCAGAGGTGGGAGGAACACCTCGGACCTCCCCGACCATTGCTGATGCCTCCTAGAGCCCCGACGTGGCTCCCATAAGCACTCCTAGCCATCGCTACGCCACTCCAGCCACTGGGTTACCGCTAGCCACCTCGCCGTCACCTTCCCCGGTGCCGACAGAGCACCTCACCGGAGCGTGAGGTGGGGGGAGATTCTTAGGCCTCCCCTGTCCCTTACAACACGCCGAGATCGTCGCCGTGCCTCACTCCAGCCTCCAGGACCATCGCTCACCTCCCTTCGCCGCTGGGTCGCCGCTGGAGTGCTTGCCGGAGGGGGAACGCCGGTGATCCTCCGGCGATCTTCGAAAGGGAATTTTTTGAGCCCAAGCCCTTTAGTTTTAGGTTTTTATTCTTAGGTCCTTAGATTATTACGCTTAGGTCCTTAAATTATTTAATTTAGGTCCTACTTTTTTATACTTTAGCCCCTGTAGTTTTAAAAAAAACTTTCACTTCTTTTATTTTCTTTGTGAGATTTGCATTTAATCCCCTGCATATTTTTGTTTTTTCATCTTTATTACATTCATGCATGTTTTATCGTATTTAAGTCCCTGAGATCATTATTTCCATGCACTTAGGTCCTAAACATTTGCATTTCTCCCTTGGAACTATTTAAAATGAGCTTTTTCTGTGAGATTTGTATTTTGAACCCCTGAAGGATGCTAAAATCACACTGACCCTTGTATTTTTATCACATTTAAGTCTTAATTTTTTGCAACAAGCCCCTTGAGTTTTTCACAGTGAGTTCTTCTTAGGAATCTTGCATCCTGAACCCTAACAAACCTCATAATTGCCCTGATTAATATGAAAGCTCAATTTTTATCACAAGCAAGCCCAGAAATTTTGTACATAAGTCCCTGAGTCCTTAATAAATAATCCCTGAACACAGAGAATTTGCATATAGACCCTTAGTTTAACTTTAAATCTATCATTTAGGGTTTTAAATGTTTTTTTGCATATTTTTGATGTTTTTCACTTATTACCTTTCAAATTTTGCATTTAATCATAGATTCCATTTAAAAATCATGTTTTCATTGTGAATTTCCCTTTAGCTTCACTTTTTAATTACATTTTCACTTATGTGTGAATTTTGCACTTTAGACCCTTAGTTTTTAGAAAAATATCCAAGTGCAATTTTCACACATCTCAGTGTTACATTGTCATTTGAGCCAACATTTGCATATTGGAGTACAAGTCATGAGTATATTTTTCATCTAGATCATCACTCTTTTTGTGAAGTTTGCATTTTAATCCTTGTGTTTGTTATTTATTGCGTTTACATCGTTTTGCTATTCTTCCTCTCCATGTTTTCTTGCAAATAACATTTTCTGGACATTTTGCACACATTTTGACATGCCTTAGACCATGTATCATCCCCATACATGCATTTATCACATCTGACCATTAAAATGACCAAATTGCCCCCGTGCCACTAATCCATGCATATGCATTTTAGTTTTTGCACTCAGTCTTGCATAGTCCTTGTCCAAGTCATTCCTTCACATTTTTACACATTTAGGCACTTATTCATACATTTCATATTGTTTTCATCACATTGGCGCATCAATCTCTCCTTTAAGTGAGTTTGCATATCATGTGTTTCTTTCTTGGATTTTTCTTCACTTTGTTTTCAAAATCCCTCACCCAACGTTCAATTTGATTCTCTTTACTCCTATGTTTCGGATTTTTTTAATTTTGATTTGGATTTCATCGCCCGAGGGCGTACACGAATTGACCGAAAGGCCCACATTGGCCTATTTGTGGATTATTTCCCTTTTTTGAATTTCACGGCTTTTTCCCTGATTCCGAGGACTTGGGTTGACCCCACCTTCTATCTTTTGATATCAGTAGGGTTTTTCGAGGCGTTCCTTTCAAAAACTTCGTCATTTCATGTGGTTTTCCGTGATTTCATCATTTCATGTGGATTTCCTCGCAATTTTCACATATCATCTTGCACATTCATCCAGCTTTGTCCTGACATTCATATTAGCATGTTTAGAGCATGATCTAGGTTTAGCAAACATTCATTTAACCCCTAGCAAGCAAATTAGATTAGAAAGACCGAGTTTCTTGGACGTATGGGGGTGCCTAACACCTTCCCCTTGCGTAATAGGAATCCTTACCCATCCTCTGGTTAGTAGACACCTGGCTTTCACATTGGCATCACATGCATCCCATTCTTTGTGGTTTTCCTTGTCTTTCCCTTAAAAGACTAGGTGACGACTCCTTTTCTTTTTTTTGTCTCATCCTATCTTGCGCCTTCACCATCTTGGCATGACTGTGATCTCCTTCCTCTTGCACGACTCCTTGCCAGATCCCCTAGATTGGCATTGTCACAGATATTAATTGTTGTTTTATGTTAGTTTTGTTCTTAGTTGATTACCACATTATTTGATTAAAAAATATAAATTAGGTGTTTAATTAAAAAATATATTATTATTATTATTATTCTCATTGTTAATTTATCTCTACGTCATTCACTTTAATATTTGTTTTAGTTAGTACATAATTCCTAACATAGATTTAATTAATCTTATTAAATATTGTTCAAGATAAAATTCTAAAATTAGAAAATTATTTTCTCCTGATTTACTCGAATGGCTGCTAGTAGATTAATCGCCATTGAGTTGGCAAAGATTGAGAAATTGAATGAGGTAAATTATGAAATGTGGCATCAGAAAATAAAATATACTTTAATCTATGATAATTTGGAATATGTCATTGAATCTAATCACCCGGAACTTGACAATAATGCCTCAGAGGTGGAAGTTAAGAAACAAGAGAAATAGAAAATCCATGACAGAAGACCTAGGAGTCTCATGTTTATGTTCATGAAAGAGAGTCTCATAATTTTTTTTGAGACTTATGACACTTTACAAAAATTGTAGAATGCTTTGAAGGAAAAATATGATAAAATTACTGAAATAAATACTCAATTTCTCCTTCAAAAGTATAACTCTTGCAAAATGCAAAAGGAACAAAGTAGCGTAGAACATGTGAATAACATGATTGTCATAATAAAAGATTTATCTATTGTTAGAACTCCTATTTTAGAAAAATTACAAGTGGCAACTATATTTAATAATTTGCCAAATAGCTTTAACATGGTGACCACAACCATGAGATCTACCTCGTCTCTTTAACTCTCAGAACTACCGGCAAGGTTGGGAACTGAATAAGAGATCATGACTAGCCGTTAGAAGGAGGAGATAAATCTAGAAGAAGCTAATTTTACGCATCGGAGGCCTAGGAAAGACAAAACCCAGAATAAAAGGACTGGATCGAATAAGACGCAATTCAAAAACCAATCACAGTCAAATAAGCCTCAAGGGTCTTGCCATCTGTGTGGTCATTTTGGCCACTATAGAGCAAATTGTTTAAACATGGATGGAAATAAAGGCAGTACACTAGAACAGAAAGACAACGAGAGAGTCTTTATTGGTGTAGTGGAATGCAATAACATTATTGCACCAAGCTTAAATAATTGATGGATTGATTTTGGTGCTACCCGTTACATTGTAAAAACAAAGAAAGAGCTAGAATCCTTCAAAGAATCCAATGCTGGTGAGCAACACATCTATAGACATGGAAATCGGGCCGGGCTGGCCCAGCCCAGGCCAGGCATGGCTCGGGCCAGACAATCCCATCTGTGGCCGTGCAGGGCCTAGGGGTCAGGCCCACAAAAGCCCGTTTACTAGGCCCAATTTGGCCAGTGAAACAGCATGGGTCGGGTTAGGCCGAGCCGGCCCACCTGCAAAATTAAAAAAAACACACATAGGAGCCTGGCCCGTTAAAAAAAAAACACACAGGGCCGAGCTCAGCTTGGTTCGTGTAAAACAAAAATAATAATAAAACACAGGGCCTGGCCCGTTAAAAAAAAATGAAAACACAGGGCCAGGCTGAGCCCGACAAAAAAAACAAAAAAATATGAAAACACAAGGCCGGGCTCCTTTAAAATAAAAAATAAAAATAAAGACAAGACAGGGCAACAGTCATTTGGACCATTGCCAAATGGCTAAAAAAAATTGCAACGGCCATTTGATTTAATTTTTTTATTTTTATTTTAAAACAACTAAAAATCCATTCATTTTTCTTTACAACTCAATCTTCTCTTCTCTTCTCTTCGCCACTACAACTTTCTCCCAACTTTCAGGTGAGAATTTTCAAGTGAAGATTTCGCTGTTTCGCTTTGGATTCTGCCCTTTTTTTTACTCTCCAGTCTTCACACGACACCAGTTGAGCCAGCAACATCAAAATTTCTCTACTTCGAATCCCTCCAAATTCTTTACTTCTAATTCCTCCATTTTTGGGTTTTGGTTTTTGTGGGTTAAGGGTTTTATTATTTTATATTCATTTTTTATATTAAAATGGAAAATATTGGTAATGTTGGTAGCCATGACTATATCCCTAGTATGGAGT